>JAPKLY010000311.1:440495-464263 GCA_026898435.1 Prunella vulgaris
GACAGTTGGTCCGAACCACTATAAATCCCTTGCGTCTCGTCTTATTTCTTTCTGTTCTTAACTTGTGCACATCACCTAAAACTGATTTTCATTAAAAACGTTTCCGCACAATTCACAGCGCACAACTTTCAAATTTAGACTACCTCAGTAGTCTGCTGGTTTTCTGAATAAGCAAAATAATTCAAAAAGGTTTTTTGAATCCTTACAAGTCTATTCAACCCCCCCTTCTAGACTTGTTCAAAGGTATTCTTCCCTAAAACCTGCCTTTGGGACCAAGAGTTAATCATCGTGTCCCCGAGGGCCTCTTGCATCTGCTCCATCGTCGGCGGGACCTCACCTCCAGCACCCCCCTCGGCATCCTCGGCTTCCTGGGCAAGATCGGCGGTCAAGACCTGCTTCGTCTGAATGATGTTGAACATTTGATGAGCAGCGTCAAGATTGATCCCGTAGCCAGCAAGGTCCCCGATGTTCAGCTCCGTGCCGGAGGGGATCGTAGACTTCTCCAGACAGTCCTCGAACTCGCTGACAAGGGCCTCCCACTCGCTATCATTGTTGATCCGCGCCCATTGGAAGGAGCGGATAACTTCAGCAAAACAAAGGACATAGCCCTTGTTAGTGGCGATCACCTCGGTGAGCTCCAGTGCCTCAGGCGTGATGGCGGCATCTGAGCGGCCCCTGAGCTCGGCGACCTCCTCCCGTAACTTCTTGCATTCCTCCGAGTTTCCCCGGCTTTGATCCCGGAGAATCTTCACCTCCTCCTGAACAAGGGCGAGCTCTTTATCTTTGGAAGCAAGCTGTTGGCGGCCTCGCTCAAGCTCGGCCTGCTGTTGGTGGAAGTCGTCCTGGAGCTTCTCCACCTTTTTAACGGCGAGCTGCTCTACCTCCAGTGAAGCCTTCGCCTTGTTCTCCATCCTCGCGAGCTCTTCGAGGGCCCTCTTTCGCTCATCGCCCACCTTGTTGAGCTCCTTCCTCGCGTCGTGGCGGGCTTTATCCGCGGCTGTAATTTCATCAGTGACGAGCTGGGCCGCTGCCATCGCTGCACAAGCGTAATGCATCGCCAGCCTCCCCTTGTCAACGGGCCTCTGTCGCTCGATCATGGCGAGCTCCGAGGCAGAAAGGTATTTGGGGGCCTCGGTAAAGATGCGGCGGGCCGACCCCTCGGGAAGGTCCCTTGGCGAACTTAGGGCTTTGTACCTCTCGGCGGTGTGGAGGGACTCAGGTCGCTGAGGAAGCTCGGCGGGAGTGTACCTACACATGCTCGAATCAGTTAGCAAAACGCGTGAAAGTTAAAATGGCTTCCAACTTCAAGAAAGAGCTCGCCCACTTACCCAAACCTATCAGGGTTGAGCCCGAGGAGGGTATCATCCCGGATAGGGACCCCGTAGGGAGACGGCGGGGGCACGCTCTGAGGAGTTGGAGGCGCTTGCGAAGAATGGGTAACGAGAGCTCGCCCTGACCCCGCTTGAGTTGATCCAGAGCCCCTCAGCCGCTATGCTCGACGGAGCCACCTTCGGTCCTGTCCCACTTGTTGAAGCGAGCTTCTTCCTCGCTCACTCACAAACCATCTCCCCGGTGGAGAGTCCGCTTCATCTGGAGGGGTGGAGGGGGCTGGGTGCCCCGTTCAAGGTTAGAACCTCGGCCCATCCCTTTCTTGGTTCCAGCGACCTTCTCCTTTGTAGGGGGAGGCGCCGAGGTCTTCTGTAAGCCAGAGCCCCTAGCTTTATCAGCAGCTTTGGCGAGCTCTAGCTTTTTTGTGGCGTCCAAAATGGCTCCTGAGGGAATGCCTTCCCTTCTCGGGTGAGGTTTGCCCATCTTCAGCTGCCGAGCTAGAAAGTGGTAAGCTTTAGGAACTTCAATGGGATGGAACTCGGTAGCGGGACCCGCACCTGCGAGATAGGTGATCAGCAATCCGGCGAGCTCAACATACGAGATGGCGAGCTATGTAGACTTCAGAGTTGAAGAAATTAAAACCTTGAGCAGCGAGGTGGTGTGGCGAGGTGATGAGGCCGGCGAGCCTGCGGCAATGGTGTTGGCACAAATGCTTGACCTTGGGATCTTTCTTTTCTCGCAGGCAACACACTGTCCGCACAAACTCGAAGCCAACCGAAATCTCCGGCTTCCCACGGCTCGACATGTGACGCTTCAAACCTGCAAAAAGGTAGATTAGATTAGAAATCTAATCCAACGCACACACACTAAAGTACGCCACCTACAGCTCGCCTCCCCATAATTCTCGGGGGTAGGGATGCGCCCTCCGCGGCCATTGGAAGCTCGCCAGTTTCCTCCAATAAAGAAGAACTGCTCTTTCCAGTCCCAGACTTTATTTGGGAGGTCGCACAAGAATTTGTCCCCCGGGCGAGCTTGAAAAGAGTAGTATCATTTCCCCTCCCTAACTTATCGGATCACGTTGAAGAGCTCGCTGATCTCTGCCATGTTTAATCGATTTTCATAGCCCTCGAGGCCAAAGAAGGTCAGAGCTGCCAACAGGTTACTCCTTGCGTTCGGAGTGAGCTGTATAATGGCGAGGTTCGTGTCCGCCATAAACTGCCTGATGATGTGGTGCATGGGCAGAGTGAGCCCGGCCTTCAGAGTGTGATAATTAATAGCTGTGAGTCCGGCAGGAGGGAGGTTGGCTCGCTCTTTCTCCTCAGCGGCATACATAAATATATCCAGCGGAATACGGAACCGATTTCGAATGTCCGGGAGGGCATACTCGCTGACAATGCTCTCCACCTCGTTTGTCTTAAGGTTGGATTCGCCAGCGGCCTTGAGAATTGGAACTCGTCGGGGTAAAGGGTAGCTCGCCTCATGGGCCCTCACGTATTCCCTCCAGTCGAAGTCATGCCTGACGTCGGTGGGGATTTGGTGCTCCGGAAGTTTGGGGAAAGAGAAGTCAATAAAACAGAGGTATTCGTAGGTGACCTCCGTTCCCATATCCTCACCGACCTCCTGATCGACCTCGCGGGCTAGCTCGCTAACGATGTCCCCGGCCTCGGTGACCTCTCTTTGGGCTTCGGTCTCAGTGACCTCCTCTTCGTCCGGGGCCACGGCCCCCCCGGAAGCTCGCTCAAAGTAGTCCCAGAGCTCGCTGAGCGGGGAATGCTCGCCAGAGTTAGTAGCCCGCTCGCCAGAGTCAGAACGAACTGATCCCAGGAGTTCGCCACTGTCCCGGAGAGCTTCAGAGCTCGCCCCAGAGCCCGAGGCGATAACCACAGGTGTTGTTCGAAGACTTGGACGGTCATCCGTTATTGATTTCTTTCCCAAGTTACGGTTCAAAACAGTACGGCTCGAGGAGTTCTCAGACATGGTGGAGGCGTCACCGGAAAGGTTCGGTTTTTAAGTCCAAAGGCCCAAATTCAGTCCAACAATCCAAGAAACGGCCAAAAATCCGAAAAGAACTTGAAGGAATCTAAAAGAAGAAAGAAAAGAAGAAGAAGAATCCGAGTTTCTACCTTTGGGAATGCTCGAAGACGCGTCGGAAGTGGAGGGACAGTTGCCGGAAAATCTGCTCAAAAAACTGAGGAGGCAAAAATGAGGGGTGAGGAAGGTTCCTCCTATTTATAGACTTGGGTGCGAGCCCGAATTTCCTCAAAGACCAGGGACCAATGTGCAAAAAAATTGAAAAGTTATCATTATGGGCGCGGGAAACGATGCCTCGGACTCCACCCACGTCGGCTCGAGAGACCGCCTCGCAGGAGCTCGCCCGAGAGCTCGCATGCCAGCTCGCCTGCACATGTCATGAGTCATGATGTAGGCGAACTGGGGGGCAATTGTTGATGGGCGAGCTACCCGAGGCGAATTAGGGGATCAGGAGGCCCAACACCTAGGAGGTCGCCCATGAGCTTGCCAGGGTGCCGAATGCACCTCCGGCATCCAGGTGCCGACCTCAGAGCTCGCCCATGAGCTCGTCTGTTAGTCATTAGGACCCCGATGGTGCGCTCTTTTTCCCTCCGTCCGGTTTATCCACAAGGGTGGTTTACGATGAGGTTTTTAATGAGGCCCATCTAGTTTAAGGCATTAGAGTAGGACGAGGCATAACATAGGAAGCACTGTGAGAGACCAAGACGAGGGTAAAGAACCCTCGTCAACACGGAAGCCATATAGGCTCGTAAGGTGCCGTCTCACACTCGCACACCTATAAGTAAGACCTCTCTTGTAACAGTTCGGGACGATAAATACATTTCCTACATTTTACTTTCTCTCTCTAAAATTCTCCACTCTCTCTCTCTACATTTATACATCCAAGAACAAATTATTGGATTTATTGTTTGGTAGAATTACATGTTATATTAGCCACATAAACAAACACCGTTAATAAATTCTATCAACATTATAAATATTTAATTATTTGTATAAAAATAATTATTTTTTGGGTTAGTTACAAAATGATATAAAACACCATTTTCAAACTGATACAATATGCAAAAAAAATAACTTTATTATTAAGGCCTAATAAATTCAATTGAGCCTCTTAAGTCCAATTAAATCTTGTGGGATTCTAAAGTCCAATTAATTCTTTTGAGCCTTTAAAGTTCAAAATATCAAGTCCGGTCTTTAAAACCAAGTAATTAAATATTCACAGATATGTGGCATATTTCAGGAATATTCCCCAAATTATATCTTCCGGCCTATCGAATTTAACCTGTAAATCTAGAATTCTACACCTATAAATAATGTCTTATTCTAGTCTTTTTCACAACAACAACATCAAGAGCATCAGAGCTTGGAGAGAAGCAACAAGATCTAAGACTTCGGGCAGCCTTGAAGATTCAAATGTGTTTTTCGCGATTTCAATAGTGTTCTTCGAGTTCATCAAATAAAGGCATTTTGATCTGGATATACAGTACGAAGTCTCCGGTCGGTGTTCTTTTCAACTTTGGCGTTTAATTCGAGAAACACGGTTTCAATCCATTCCAATCAACGTTCATCTACAAGTCCTCAACGATAATCATTCATCTACAACGATCTTCCAAAAGGCGTCCAAAGGTGAATACTTAACAAAGTCCTTTCGACAAACACAATATTAATTTGAAATAAGACTTAACGTTCTCAAATTAATATCAACTTCAAAATTAAATTCGGACTAACTCCGATAAATCAACAAAGTCCTTTCAAATGCAGCATTAATTCGAAACAAGATTCAACACCCTCGAATTAACGTCCAACTCCAAAGTTAACTCCGGATCAGCTCCAAAATACTCACGAATCAAGTCAAGACTCAAAGAGAAGAATCAGAGGATCCAATAGAAATTGAACCCGAAACAATCACATTAATTTTAAATTCAAAATAGAGATTGGACCCGAAACAATTCACATGATTGTACCTCTTCAAAAAAATGATAAGTACTTAAAGAAATTGAACACATGTAGCACCATAAATAAAAAGAAACACAATAATAAATAAAGTAAGACAGATAAAAATGGACAAAGAAAGTATGGTACAATCAAATAAAATATTAGGATCCATTAAATATAAATACATTTTAAATCCATTAAATACGTGCCATTACATTCTCCCAATTTTAAAAACATACATCTTGTGGGTTTTATGCACTTTTTCCACTGCAAGATTCTGTTTTCTGCAGGCTCTTTTCACTGCTTTTTTTTCAATTATCTTTTTTTATATTTTATTCTTGGAACGTTTTTTATTTTTTTTAATATTTTTTATTAAAATTGAATTTTTCATTTTTTACAAGTCATTTTTAGGCCTAACTACGAGCTTCTAACTTTCCGACCAACGTATCAAATTTGCATAATTTATTGATAATAATGTAATTATATGCATGATAAAATATTTTTGACCCTAAATTGTGAGACCTTATTTTTGGGCTTTTAATTTTTCTGAATTTCAAGTTTCCATTTTTTGAGCTTTTCAAATTTGTATAACGATTTGCACAAATCAAAAAAATATTTGTATAATTCAAAATAATTGTTGCATAATACATATTAAAACTTACATAGTGATTATGCATAAATGCTAATAATTTTTTCCACATATGCCTCCTTTTTCTAAAATTCAAACGAACCAAAATCAATTCCCCTCAGTTCTCCAAATTCAAACAAAACCACAAAAAATAAAGACATTTTCCACGAACACAAAACATAAAATTGTGCACCAAATACTTTTGAAAATTTTAATAAACACAGTCTCGTCTTGTTGACAGAATTGCACCAATTTCTTGAAAAATCTTGAGCCATCTGTGCACCAAAATTGCTAAAACAACCTACAAAATAATATCAAAAGCTTTTCTTGTCTTCTTCACGGCCACATGCTTATTCATTTTCAAATTCAGAGTAGAGCTGTTCATAAAAAGAAAAAAATAAAATTAGAAAAGAAATAATAAATCATTCAAAAATATGATTTTTTCGGAAGAGGGTTAAGCTAAAGTCAGCATCATACCAAATGATGAAATAAAATTGTGCAAATGAATAAGATGTAAAAGTATAGAAAGAGTGAAAAATGTTTGCATGAAATACATAACGAATAGTAAAATGCATGACACACAGAGTACGACCCAATGATTGTCAACTTCTCCACTTCAGGTTTATTACTATTGTAATCGAGAGAAAAACGTAAAGCATAAATAAAGAACACAGAGTTATTAATCCAGTTCGTCACAGAGTGACTATGTCTGGGGGCGACCAAGCCAGGAGAGAATAAACTATAATCTGTCGTAAAGTGTTTACAATCTGGAAGCATCATCAAATATAAGGGTGTACGATACATTATATAGAAGTAACTAACCCTAACATCTAAATCTTGTGGGCCTAAAGCCCACTGGACTATAATCTAATATTATGTCCATTAATAATATAATATATTATGAGAATATATTATAACACTCCCCCTTGGACATAATAATAATGACAAGGAAGAATACAAGAGTTACCCAGTGGAGTATTATAAACGAACTTGAGGATCCAATCATCATGATTGTTTAGTATTTGATACTCCCCCTGAAGATAACAACATTCCAAGTCGATGCATCCCGATTCCATGAACGTACTTTTCAAAAGTCGAAGTGGGAAGGGATTTAGTGAACAAATCAGTTAGATTGTCACTTGAGCGTACTTGTTTTATCGTGATCTCACCACTCTTTTGGAGTTCGTGACGATAAAAGAATTTTGAGGAAATATGTTTCGTCAAGTTCCCTTTGACATAGCCATTGCTCATTTGTGCAATACATGCAGCATTATCTTTATAGATAATTGAGGGGCTTAAGTCAACAGAAGGGATATCACACGAATCGTGAATGGTTTTATAAGGGACTTTAACCAAACACATTCTCGTGCAGTTTCGTACAGAGCTATGATCTCTGAGTGGTTTGACGATGTGGTCACCAAAGTTTGTTTGACATATCTCCATGAAATGGCTGTTCCACCACAGAGGAAAACATAACCCGTTTGCGAGTTCGCATTTTGGGGATCAGATAGATAGCCAGCATCAGCATAACCTATAAGTGTGTTGTCTTTGTTTCTTTGATAGAAAATACCAAGATCTTGTGAACCTAGAAGATATCATAAGATATGTTTCACACCATTCCAATGTCTCCTCGTAGGGGAGGCACTGAACCTTGCAAGTAGATTCACTGCAAAGGCAATATCGGGCCTAGTGCAGTTTGCAAGATAGAGCAGTGCACCAATTGTACTTAGATAGGGAACTTCAGGTCCCAATAGCTCTTCGGTATCTTCTTTAGGTCTAAATGGGTCCTTTTCCAAATCAAGGGAACGGACAGCCATTGGAGTGCTTAAAGGATGAGATTTATCCATGTGGAATCTCTCCAACACTTTCTTTAGGTAAGCTGATTGGTGTATCAGTATTCCTTCAGGAAAATGCTCGATCTGCAGGTCGAGACTGAACTTGGTTTTACCTAAAGTTTTCATTTCAAATTCAGTTTTTAAGATTGAACTTGCTTCTTCAATCTCTTTCCTTGTTCCGATAATGTTTAGATCATCAACATACATTGAAATGATACAAAAACCATTAAGGAATTTCTTAATAAAGACACAAGGAAAAGCCTCGTTATTTACGTATTCCTTCTTCAGGAGGAATTCACTTAGTCGATTATACCACATACGACCTAACTGTTTTAAGCCATATAGTGTTGTAATTTAATGATGAACATACTACGATGTTCGTTATTCCTCATCTGGGAAATATTTAATCCATTAGAGATTTTCATATAGATATCAGAATCTAATGATCCGTATAAGTATGAGGTAACTACGTCCATTAACTGCATTTCTAAGTTTAGTTTAACTGCCAGGGATATTAGGAAGCGGAATGTTATTGCATCCATAACAGGAGAGTAGGTTTGATCGAAATCAATACCGGGTCTCTGCAGAAACCCTTGAGCCACTAACCTCACTTTGTATCTCACAATCTCATTATTCTCGTTTTGCTTTCGTACAAATACCCACTTGTATCCAACAGGGACAACATTTTTCGGGGTACGAATGATGGAACCGAAAACTTTACGTTTGTTTAGCGAGTCTAGCTCTGCCTTTATTGCAGCTTCCCATTTCACCCAATCGGAGCGCTTCCGGCATTCGGATATAGTTTTGGGTTCAGGATCTAGATCATTATTTGAAATGGTGAAGGCAATTAAGGCTGCAAATGTGTTGTCGACAACAGTTGTGTTTCTATTATAAGTTTCTCCCTGTTTACGAAGTTTGTTGAAACTTCAATGTTTACATCAACCAGATCCTCTTCATTTCCCAAAGAGTATCGGTCTGATGATTCCGCATTCTCAGAGTCATTGTTTACTTTTGCAAGTGCATTTTGACTCTGATTTTCGTCTACATGACGAATCTCTTCAAGAGATTTTAGGGGTGACATAGTATGTTTGCTAGCTTTACACTTACACGAACTTGGTTCGCATATGTTAATGCTTCCTTTACGCTTTTGGTGCATGGGGGGATTAACATTTGTCTTCAAAGGGAGTTGTACCATTTGAGGCGCATTTAGAGCAGGTATATGCGACTTAGTCACGCCTTTATGATCAGTGAATGCATCTGGCAGATTATTTGCTAAGTATTGCAAATTTATTTTCTTTTGAACTTCAAGTTCAATTTGATTTGTGCGTAAGAACTGAAGATCTTTTTTGTTCCAAGTAATTTCACGGCATTTATTAATTGTGGTATTTTTCTCTCCCTCTAATGCCGGAAATAGATCTTCATCGAATGTGCAGTCAGCGAAACAGGCTATAAACTGATCCCCAGTTAAAGGCTCGAGGTATTTAAGTATGGTGGGAGATACATAACCGATGTAAATACTGAGTTTCCTTTGTGGGCCCATAGATGTTCACTTAGGTGGTGGTGTGGGAACATACACTGCACAACCGAATGTACACAGATGGGAAATGTTAGGTTCATTTCCACGCACGAGTTGAATAGGGGAATATTCATGATATGCAGTTGGTCGGAATTGGATTAGTGATGATGCATGTAGAATAGCATACCCCCAACATAAAACAGGTAAGTTCATTTTTTGTAGTAGCGGTCTAGCGATTAATTTAAGACATTTAATTAATGATTCAACTAGACCATTTTGAGTATGAACACGAGGGACCGAATGCTCCACTTTGATTCCCAGTGCCATGCAAAAATCATCGAATGCCTTAGAGGTGAGTTCACTGGCATTATCCATACGAATGGATTTAATAGGATGATCTGGGAATTGAGATCTCAACAGAATAATATGTGCAATAAGCTTTGCAAAAGCAGTATTGCGAGTGGATAACATGGTGACATAAGTCCACCGAGTGGATGCATCTATTAGGACCATAAAATACTGGAATGGTCCAGATGTTGGGTGTATCGGTCCACAAATATCTCCTTGAATCCGCTCAAGGAATTTAGGAGATTCAGTTCTTACTTTACTACTAGAAGGACGAATTATAAGTTTACCCATTGTGCAAGCATCACATATGTATTCATTAACAGAAGGGATTCTGTTGTGTGTTATGTTATGACCAGATGAATTACATAGAATCTGACGCATCATGGTTTGTCCGGGATGCCCTAACCGCTCATGCCATAGTTTGAATGAATTTGGATCATTGAATTTTAGATTAAGGGCTATATGGAGATTTGAGGGTCTGATGTATGTGTAATACAAGCCAGACGAGAAAGATGGAAGTTTTTCAATGATGTGTTTACGACAATTTAAATAGTGAGTCATTAACAGATATTCACTATTATCCTCAGTATTCGTCTCAATATGATAGTCATTCTGTCGAATGTCTTTAAAATTGAGGAGGGTACGCTTTGATTGTGGAAATAATAAAGCATTTTCGATTATTAATTCGGTACCCATAGGTAGAATGATCGAGGCTCTCCCGGAGCCAACGATTTGTATGTCGTCATCAGAAATAGTAGTGACACTTTCTTTCTTTTCAATTAATGTTTGGAAAAATTATCTATCTTTCAAGATAGTATGTGTAGTAGCACTATCTACTAAGCATAAAACATTAGTCTCCATAAGCACACAATTGTACGTTTAGATATGAGGAATGCTAAGAAAGCCCAGATTACAGACGCTGGTTGATCAGCCGCACAAGGGATCACTTAGGTCCTACTTTATCAAAAACGTATTAAATTATTTTTGTAGACAATAGTCATATGTTCACCCAAGAGGTCATCCTTGTCTATGACAAAGCCTGCTTCGGGCAGGTCGGTGTGGTGTGTTTCACCGTTCAGAGCCTTCCCCTTTGTGTCTTTTAGCATACGTTGATACACCTCAACCAAATATTTTGGTGTACGACACGAGCGAGACCAATGGTCGTCGCATCCACACTTGTGACAGACTTGTTTGTTCTGTGCACGTGAGCTCAATGGTTGAGTAGATTTTTGATCTTGAGGTGCATCTTTGTCATTTGCACTTTGTTGTGCATTGTTGCGACCTCGACCTCGTCCCCTACCACGTCCTCGACCTCGGGTCGATCCGCGGCCCCCACTCGCCTCATTTCCTTTCCACGGTTGCGGCCTCTAGAGTTCTTCTGAGTAGCATGTGCTTCAGGCACAACATATGAGCCAACCGATCTAGTATTGTGATTTTTCATCAACAATTGGTTGTGCTTTTCTGCGAATAGAAGTGCAGAAATGAGCTCGGAATAAGTTTGATACTCTTTGGCCCTGTACTGCTGCTGGTGTACAAGATTACTCGCGTGGAAAGTAGAAAGAGTTTTTTCAATTAACTGTTCATCAGTTATTGTTTCTTTGCACAGCTTAAGCTGAGAAACTATGCGATGTACGGTGGAGTTGTACTCCGTTACAGATTGAAGTCTTGGAAACGAAGTGTTATCCATTCATGTCTGGCTTCGGGGAGGATCACATTCAGTTGTTGTTGGAATCGATCCTGGAGGGATTTCCACAACGTCGATGGATCTTTTTCAGTGAGGTATTCGTTCTTAAGATCTTTGTGAAGATGATGTCTTAAGAAGATTAGAGCTTGTGCCTTTTGGGCAGGAGTGGATTTAGATGGTTGTCTAGTTGTGTCAGTAAGGCCCTTAGAGGCTCAGTGGATTTCAACGTCGAGAGTCCATGTCAAATAGTTATGGCCATCAAATGTCAATTTATTGAATTCACGTTTAGTGATGTTTGACATGTTTTTGCTACAAAAATCAATAAATAAAAATTATTAAAATTATTTGTTTGTAGCATTTAATAATTAAGGCTCAATCATAAAAAATTGCTAAGACAAAAATTAATTATAGGGGGTATTTTTTAAAAAAATGGGTGTATGACATGTATGAGACATTTATTAATGGGACTTCGGGCCCAAAAATAATTATTGGATAGAGGCATAAATATTATTAGGAATTTGGGCTTATATTCATGGGACTTCAGGCCCAAAAATAATTATTACGGCCCAAACTAATTAGAACCAACTTAGAAATTGGCCCAATTAATTATTAAAAGCCTAATAAAATAGGTGGCCCAATGCCAAATAGGATTAGGCGGCCCAATGTCCAATGCCCAAACCAATTGCCCAATTAATATTAGGAAAGGCCCAACATATAATAAAGGCCCAAAAGAATAAAGGGCTTTAAGCATATAGAGGGCCCAATTTGTAATTAGGGTTTACATATTCAGATGGAAGGTAGACACGACCAAGGTTTGAAATTTCGGGAAAATTTCGGAAATTTGAGGGTACCGATATGGAAATTCACTTGAACGATTAATTTTTCAAAATTTTGGTTAAATATCGGGAAATTATCGGAAATATCGGGAAATTTCGGTTACAATATTGATATCGGTCCAGGGTAATTCAAAATGTGCAGATTATTGAGAAATATCGTGGAAATTTCGGTAATTTATCGGTCAAAATTTCGAGAAATTTTGGGAAATAAATTTTATTTTTTTTATGACTTGGTACCATTATTGCTTAGACCAAGATGATCTTTCTTCTTTTACATTTGAGGCTCATAGGACATCATTTTGGCATTAGTTGTGTAATATTCAATAATTATGAACAATTGTTGTATCGTTTTATATTTCTTACATATGTTTTCTTGATATGTTTGTTGTAAGATTCTCATTTTATTGAGATTTTAAGTTCAATTAATGTATTAAGACTAGTAATAATATTGTCTAAAATTTCATGTTAAATTTTCATCATTTTAATGAAATTTTCGTGAATTTTCTATTTTTTACCGATATCGATATTTCCACCGATATATCCATAAATTCAGGGTACCGATATTTCCATCGATACCGATATTTTCATCCTTGGACACGACTTGGTCCAAAGATGTATTCACATTTCGGAATATCAGATTTTTCTGTCGTGGAACAATTGCAGCGCGAAAATCGCACCAGTTTTTCCACCATCGTGGATTGTCACGGTGTCGCCGACACCGGTTTCACGGCTGCAGTTTTTGCAGCGCACAGGCATCGCGGCGGTGCAGCGTTGTCCGTCATCGCGCTTACGCGAATCGGAAAAATCATCGCGCACCAGAGGCCATCGCGCTTCGTCTGCCGTCAGAGGCAGAGAGTCGTTGCCGTCGACATTGTGCCGTCGCGTTGCACCGAAGGTGCTGTCATGTAGAAACGGGGCGCAGTTGCGCCAGGGGCTCCGTCGCCTCCAAGGCTTTGCCACCGTCGCGCCAGTCCGGCGTTGCCATCGCTCGGCGGAACAGAGCGCCATCGCGAGTGGGCTTCCGTTGAGCCGCTTCAGGGGCAATCGACGTCGCGGGTAGGTATCGCGATTGAAGAGAGCATCAATTTTCAGAAAACAGGTTTTGATTAGAAAAACAGAGTGTTATGGAATTTGGGGGTTATTCCATTTGCATCAAATAAACATACATATAGGTAGTGCATAGGATAAATATGTAAGATATGCATCAATAAAACATGTATCAGATATCAGAGATGCAAAATATATGGGCATGAACTGATGAGTTTCATAAAACTTGCAGATGAACGTATATCCAACAGATATTATCGGAGCATAAGCAGTTTGCAAAAATATTATCGGAGCATATACGATCAGGCGAATCATTAAGCATATTGGACAAATAATCAGGAAACAATATGCCGTGTATACTCATACAAACAATTTCATATACATACGAAATATTTTTAAAATTTTGAACATGGATTTTTTTTTCAGATTAACTTTAAAACAGAAACTTACGGTTTCAGCAATTTATTAAAATAATCCCGAATTTGATTTGATCAGAAACGGCTTGAGCAATCCTCTCGTGAATCCTATTCCTCGTAGAGACTCGTAAATAAAGCGTAATCGAGAGAAAAGCGTAAATAGAGAACACAGAGTTGTTAACCCAATTCGTCACAGAGTGACTACGTCTGGTATAATTTGTCGTAAAGTGTTTACAATCTGGAAGCATCATCAAATACAAGGGTGTACGATACATTATATAGAAGTACATAACCCTAACATCTAAGTCTTGTGTGCCTAAAGCCCACTGGACTATAGTCTAATATTATGTCCATTAATAATATAATATATTATGAGAATATATTATAACAATTACCTAAACCTTTAGGTTATGTTCTTTTTGGAATTTGAAATCCCAAATTTTAATTTTAACATCTAAAAATTATTCTAGTTTGGGTTTTGAAAATAAGAATTTAAAATTCTAACCCTAACACCCTACATAAACATATCAATTAATTATTATTATATTTTCACTTCACCCATTAATTACTTTTCTACTTTAATTTTCTCTTACATATAAAATTAAACCTACCCTACTAAAAAATCCAAAAGAACACAAATTTTAAAATTCTCTAAATTTTAAAAACCACTAATTTTCAAAAATTGATTTTTAAAAATCACTTAGAACCTAAAAAGCGGATGGGATCTCCTGTTACACAATGGTGTAACATCTTCTGTTACATGCATCTGATGATTGACATGTGTCCTATTAACTAATTTAAAATAACTCTAGTTTAAGGAAAATTCCTTTATTCTCTCCTTTAAATCTAAATAAATCTTATTAACTAATTTAAAAAAATTATTTATTCTCTCTTTTAAATTTTATTTCATTTTTAAAATTTGAAAATCAATTATTTAAAAAATTATTATAAATAGATTAATTTAATAATATAATCTCTAACATTAATATATTCAAATATAACTTTAAAATGATTCACTTTTTAAACAACTATTTTATATTATATTCGAATTTTAATAATTGATATAAATAAATTTATATACTGATTTTATGATTATTAGTTCTATAATAATTACACATTTAACAAAATAACAAGATAATTTTTAAAAAATTTGATTAAAAAAAGAAAATTAGTAAATAGTTTATATTTTAAAAAATATTTTATTTATACAATATTTAAATTTAGTTGTTAATTTATTTATGTACAAGCACTATAATAACTTTTAAGTTAATCGTAAATATATTTGAAAAATGTTTAATTTAGTTTGTGTATAATTAATTTTAAATATAACTGAAATTTCTTAATTAGAAATAAATTAAAAGAATATGTTTTATTATTTGTTTGACCCTTTTTTTCAATATATTTTTAATTAAGTTGTTAATTTATTCATATAAGAAATACATACCATTTTAATTTATTATATCATGCACATATTGTATTTTTTTTTAATTTTTTAAATATATTCAGAAATATATTATATTAAAATTAATAAATGACCATTTGATAATAAAATGATATAATTTAATTTATTTTCAAATTTTAATATACAATTAATTTTATTATTTAAACAATTTTGCATTATAGTTTAAATTTATTAAAATAATATTTAAATTTATTTAAATTCAATTTTCTATATATGTATACTTATATCTTTTATAGTATAATATTATATTAATATATTATTATTATTATTATTATTATAGTGTTACAGTATTACCATTGTTATGTTCAACTGATTTATACAACTATATTTATAATTCAAAGAGTATTTTTTAAAAAAATTAAGTTTATTTTCAAATATATTAAAAAAGTTAGAGAATATATTATCAAAAATAATCTATTTAGAATATATTTATATTCAAATAATTAATTTTAGAATTTTAAAAATATGGTAAGATTTGTTAAGATTTAAAGATGAAAACATAAAGATTTTTCCAAAATTATAGCTATTTTATATTAGTTAATAAGACACATGTCAATCATTTAAAGCGTGTAACAGGAGATGTTACACTATTGTGTAACAGGAGATCCCTTCCGCCTAAAAAGAACATCCTCTTAAAGTTTCTCACACACATTCCAATTGTTTCTCTGATAAAATATTGCGAGATTGAAATTTTAAAGTTTTGCTCAACATGTTAGCACTAAGAGGAGAGAAGTGTTGAATAGATATAGTAGACTTCTAATTACTCGAAGTAGATGTTCCAAATGAGCCTGAAAAAGTAAATTTATGAATTCTTTGAACCTCAAACTTTGCTCGAGTAACACGTAAAGTTTCAGCTGATGCAGGAGAGCAATTTGCAAGGATGAGGGGCACATAAATTAAAAAGAAAGTAGAATAAAGTACAAAAAGTAGTGTTTTGAGGGTTAATTTGGTAAAATTTTATGTAAAAATTGAAAAAGTTAGTTGGATTAAGTGTAATGTGGGCCCAAAAAGTGAAAAAGTAATGGCATTTTGTGTAAATATGTAGATATTGTGAGGATGAAGTTTATAAAAGGGTTTCCTTTTTTTGGTATGCAAGTTCCTATGGGACAGAGGGAGTATATCATATCATATATTTTCATACATATTTTATACTTTTTTTCTTTTTTATGATTACTCTATATATATATATATATATATAGGAAAAAAAGTACAGATTGGACCCTGAATTTTTATTTTAGGTACAAATTAAACTCTAAACTATTTTTTAAAATAAATATGTCCTTTAATTTTGAGAAATGTACAAATTGAATCATGAACTTTTGTCTCAGGTATAAATTAGACCATGAACTATTTTTTAAAATAAATATGCTTTTAAACTTTGGGAAATTGTACAAATTGGACTTTAAACTTCTGTCTCAAATATAAATTGGACATTAAACTATTTTTTTTTAAATAAATATGTCCTTCAACTTTTAATATCAAACAAACATGTCCTTAAATTAATAAAATAAAACATTGAGATCATTTGGTCAAATTAAAAGGCATGTGATATTATAGCAACATAATTGATATATATATATATAAATAAAAAAAAATGCACGAGTTTGTCTCCATATATTATATGTACCCACAAATATACCTAGTCTATTGATATATACATGCTTTAGTTGACTATTTCTCTCACATATCCTCCTCCCTCTCTAAAGATATATATGTGTGAGCGTGCGACTCTCACTGATTGGAACATAATATATTATGAACTGTGGAGTTTAAGAAAGTAAGATGATTTTTTTAATATGAGCAACACATGTGTATAAATTTTTACCGTAGAAATATCTATTTTTAAAAAATTCGCGGATCTAAATCGGGTCGGGTCAGATTTGAATATTTTTTTCCAAAATTCGCGCAACTTGTAGTTCCAGGTTTTTTCGCTCCCAGGTATGTTACAATTTAGGCAAAGATGTGTTACAATTAGGCAAAATCTGTGTTAAAAATTCTTAAAAAATTAATTTTTTTTACTTTTCAAGTAACTATAAAGAAAATATGTATTTCTGCAAGTATAAATATGTGTTACTTAATTTATTTTTTATTCTCTTTGTTGATTTATGTTAATAATATGTTATTAATGTACTTAATACATCATTTAATACCTTATATATGTTATATAAAATATAATATGTATTTTTATAAGGATAAATAAATGTTTGTGCATACAGTAACACACATTTACTCTAATTGTAACACACGTTTGCAGTAACACACATTTACTCTAATTGTAACATACATTTGCAGTAACACATATTTACTCTAATTGTAACACACATTTACTCTAGATGTAACACACATTTGCAGTAACACAAATTTACTCCAATTGTAACATAAATTTGCAGTAATACATATTTACTCTAATTGTAACACATATTTATTCCTCAATTTGTGTTATTATATGAGCATATGTGTTACTATAGGATAAAATGTATTTTTATTAAGAATAAATATGTGTTACACATACAATGTAACATATACATGTGTTACATTGCATGAAAAATATTTACTTCTACAAAAATAAATGAATATGTGTAAAAAACAACATTTAATCTGGTTGTAACACACGTTTTGTCTTAAAGTAACATGCATTTGCCCCAATTGTAACATACCTGGTAGAGATGTTAAACGGGTTGGCCCTAACCCTACAGGGCCAGCCCTACAGGGCTTCGGGCCTAAACGGTCCCGGGCCTTAGCGGTTCATCCTTAACGGGCCGCTATATGCATGGACCTAACCCTAACCCTAGCGGTCCGCGGGCTAAACGGGCCACTAACCGACTCGGGGTAATTTTTTTTTACAAATTTAAAATTTAATATAAAATAGAACTAATGATTTAATAACTAAAGTTCACATATCCCTAACAGAAGTTTTGAATTAATTGAGATCTAATTTATTTACTTATTTTCTATTTTAATCTGTAGTTAAGTTATTAGTTAATAATGAATTAGTAATTAATAATTAATAAAAAATTAATTAATAAAGTTTACAATTACGTAACACAAGTGAGGAGAAATTAGGCAAGCCCACAGCCACAGTACACAGGCCCACACCTCCACAGCCCACAATCACTCTCCAATTTAATTAACTTATATTATTTATTAATTATTTAATTTAATTAAGAAAAACCGGGCTACCGGGCCAGCCCGGTTAACCGGCGGGCTAGCCCGTTTAGCCCGCGGGCTAACCGGTCCGGGCCAAAAGGCCCGGTTTTATACGGGCCGCCATATGCTCGGACCTAACCCTGTAAAAAACAGGGTTAAACGGGCCGGCCCGCCAGCCCGCGGCCGGTTTAACATCTCTAATACCTGGGAGTAAAAATTACAAGTTGCGCGAATTTTGGAAAAAAATACTCAAATTCGACCCGACCCGGTTTAGACCCGCGAATTTTCAAAAATGGATATTTCTACGGATCTTTGACCCTTAGAAATTTGTATATAAGTGTTTGTCTTTTAATATTAATTAAGGTTTAAATAAAAAGTTATGTATAATGAGTCACCTTAACAAAGTCAAATACAATGTGAAGACTTAAAATGTATAGGTGAAGATCCATAACATCTCTAAATAATAATTTCTCTCTTGTATATGTAAATTATTAATAAATAATAATAATAAGTTTTAAAAATTCAAATTAATAGTCTTATCAATATTATAAATAATAATCTCCTAAAATTATAAAAATTGCTAGAATAATTTAGTATAATATGAATTTATTATTGTTTGAGTTTTATTAAAATTTAAATTAAAAGTAATGTGAATGACATATTTGTTTCAAAAAATACTTTATGGTCCAATTTGTATTTGAGACAAAAGTTCAGAATTCAAGTTGTACCTTTTCCTAAAGTTGAAGGATATATATTTGTTTCAAAAAATAATTTAGGGTCCAATTTGTACCTGAGACAAAAGTCAACGGTCCAATTTGTACTTTTTCTCAAAGTTGAAGGACATATTTGTTTCAAAAAATAATTTAAGGTCCAATTTGTATCTGAGATAAAAGTTCAGTGTCCAATATATATATATATAAGCACATTATCCAAAGAAACAAATCAACAAATCTAAATAAGAAAAGGGTTAGCTAAAAAAATTATTCTGCAAGCCTAAGTATCATATGCCCAATGTTGGTTAGATACAAGGAAGCTTCATCACATTTATTCTGGTCAGGTAAGCAACTTTGTCTGCATAATACCAAATAACGTTTTAGTATAGGAAAAATAATGCAAATAACACTCCAATATATTAATACCAAAGAAAACAAATTTGATTAAGCAAAACATGAAATATGAAGCACGTATTCATGTAAACTCAGTATTCATTTGTACAGCCAGTGACTACTTAGCAGCAAGGCTCAATAATGCGTACTCCTTCCTACTTTTCTCCAATATGATATGATCAGACTTCTACTGGTTTCTGGATCATAATCCAACATGCGACTCTATCCCAAATCAAATACATCAATTTAAAATCCCTAAACTATATATTCACACAAATTCACCCTTCAAGCAATTAACAAACGAATCACTTTTTCTTTTTTTTTTAAATCAATGTAACACACACAATATGCTTTCAAATGCCAAAAACTTCTACTGTGGCTGTGTAATTCATATCCAAGTCCATTAAAGTAACATCAATTTAACCCCCTAGAAAGGAGTTAAATGTGTCCACATCTGATGGTATTACACCCAACACATTCTAAAATAGTACTCCCTCCGTCAAACACTCTTCACACCTCTTATATGTATTAAAAATTGCAACTATTTTCTGCGGTCGCTAAATTAAAAATTGCGACCATTTATGGCGGTCGTTAAATTAAAATTTGCGACCACTTTTGGCGGTCGCTAAACGTTATTAGCGACCAAAAAGCGGTCGCTAAAACGCACGTTTTTTTGTAGTGGCTCATCGTCATTTAACTCACAATACTGATGCATTCACCCATATTTTCAAAACTAATTTTTAAAAAAATACACAAACTTCACAACTTCATCACAAATCAATCGTCATTTCCAAAAGTACACATGCACCACACTTATTTTTAAAAAATTTCTGTTATGTAATGGGAATTACCGCCACCACAACCATACCATTATTGAGACTCCTGATAATTAAAAGAATCATGACTTTTATTTGAAAATTCAAATCTGAAAAATTGATTTATTTAAAAAAAATTGAGAGGAATGAAAAATTAGAATTTTTAAGAAAGGGTAAAAACAACGGAGGGTGTACTAATTTTATGTTGTATGTACATAGCTAATGTAGTAATGTGTACAACTAATAGAAGTGAATGCATTTAATCTGGGCCCAGAAAAAATGAGCAGAGCCCAATAGCTGAATTGCGCTAAGAATGACAGTCCAGTAGAGGCTCATGTCAAATATTTGGTTAAGTGTATCAAAATATGCATCAAGTGTATCAAAAGTTGAAGTCAATATAGATTTTAACTGACCTCAACAATTTAATACATCTGATGAGATTTTTGATACACCTTCTGATACTTTAAAATTAGTTTATATTAAGCTTATCATGAACGATTTTCACACAATACCTACTCTAATCACTAATATTTCAGCTGGTCGCGGTACTCATCATTATTGTCATCTTGCTCGCCTTCGATTTTATTTTTTTACCATGAATTAACTTCTTAATTTTTGAGAATCTTATATTAGTTTTAATATTAATAATGTGTTAAATTATTATTATTTTTTTCATACAAACGATAAATATAACTCAAATTCTGTAAAATATGGTATATAATACCAAAAAAAAGTAAAATTGTGTTTTTTAGGTCTAAAAATGCAACCTCACATTTTTGGCATTGATTTTCCAAAAATATGTAAGATTTAAAAAAAAATCAAATTTTGCTACTATGAGTTGTGTAATTTTGAAAAAATTTCCCAAAATTTGGATAGTGTATTTATTAAAAATGATTTTAGATTTTTTTTAATTTTATTAAAATTATTTGATTTTTTTTCATATGATATATTTTTGGAAAACCAGTGTCGAACACATAAAATCATGCTTTTCGATTAAAAAATTATATACTCATATTTGTTGTGAGTAGATACTATGTGAAAGTGGTTCATATCATAAACCACATTTTAACAAGACAAAAAATAATTTTATAAATATAAACCTTTTATCACAAAATGATTTATATCATGAAAATGATTTATATAATACTTTATCGTTTTTTGCATTCATATAATCATATATTTGAACGAATTTATTAATTTGTAAACAAAGATACATATGTAACACATAATATTAATACCAAAATTTAATTTAATATTTACAAAATTTAAATATTACTAAAAACATTAACTATCTACCTTTATGATGGCAAAGAACGACGTCCATGAGTAAGGTCATTTCCAGCAGTTGCCTCTATTTTGGAGTCAATTCAGCACTACTCTATAATAGAGACAATACTTTACTCCCAGCAGTCAGCTCTATTCTTTTAACACTATAATATAATATTACATTATATTCATTTTAAAATTACAATAAAAAGTAAAATTATAATTATTCATATATTATTTCATGTATTATTTAATTATAATTATATTATTTTATTTTTACATGTGTTATTTTATTGTAAAATATATTAATTCGTGTATAAAAATAAAATAAATATAAAAATACATATATATAAATAATATATTAATCATTTTTAAAATAAAATATATACATAACTAATTAAAAATATACTCCCTCTGTCCCAAGATAAACTTCACACTTTCCTTATATGGACGTCTCAACTCTTTTTTCATACCCAAAAAAAGGAAACAACTCACACTCACAAAAATCAATAAAGTACATTTTTTTATATTTTATTATTTAACTTCACACTCACATACTTCACATTTTCTTAATATGCGTGAAACTCCACCTATGACGAAAATGTTGGGACGGAGGAAGTATAACTTTAAGAAAAAAAAAAGGGGGGGGTGGGGGGGGTGGGGGTGGTTTACAGCGCCACATGTGTCGCCCCAACCCCTCCAAATTACTAAACCTCCATATTGGCGCTGCAAATTGGAGTATTGTTAGGGAAAGAAATTGGCGGGGCGTATTGTTAGGGAAAGAAATTGCGGTTTCCTCTATTTTGGCAGCTTGCTGGAGAAGCTCTAAGGTGTTAGCGGCACGTTTAGCGACGAAGCAAATAGCCAGTGTCAACGATCATTTGTGTATAATTGGTTTTTCTTTTTTCTTTTTCTTTTTTTGGAAAAAGATAGTGTATTTACTAATAAGGAAGGAAATTGAAAAGAGTAATTTTGACATTATGTGTTTGTTAAAAGAAACTCACTAAGTGTATTTAATAACCTTGGCCTGAAGTCGATGCTGAAGGGCCCAATTTGGGCATGACGTAAATTCAAAGTGATTCTGGTGTTGTGATCTTCAATTTCAATTGCATTTGATATACAAAAAATTTAACATCAAATAACTTCAATTTATGCCAAAACGTCTGAAGAATGAATAAGCATCTCATACAATCCCATATCAACATACAATGCTAAACCAGTAAAACTACCTAGTCAAAAAGAACTACCATCTGAAGCATCATACAATACTAAGCCATGCACAAGTTTTACACCAACAAGCATCATAACACTACCTAGTCGAACGAACCTGAAGCGGAGTAATCTGAAGCGACCATCATTTCAAAGAATCCATATCCTGAATACCATCGATTGAGAAGCAACAATATTACAACATATACATGTTCACCAGAAGCATAACAATATTTAGACGAGATAAAGTCAATAATACCTTACTAGTAGAAGACCCCTGCAAGAGGACAAAGTACGACAACCAGCATGGTTAGTTTCTTCCTTGACAGATAGATATAGACAGGTCCAAGATATGCTGCTTTAAGGACACGAACCTCGCCACTCCTGACATCTGTTTATTCATCAAAAGAGAAATACTTAAACATAAAAGAGTGAAACTTAACATAAAGACTAAGTATTAAGCGATACCTCTTATTGTGCCAAAGGGATTTTGACATCCTACACCACATCCGCATCGCGTTGAGCATCCAACTCGGCTCTACAAGGAAGCATACAATTAGCAAAGGAAATAATTAAAGAAATAAAGAATTTTAAGCATAATACTTTATATACCCTTAAGCACCTACAGCAGCCCTTAAAACATCCATAAACTGTGCAATTGCATTTTACAAGTAATTGCTCCAGACTCACTTCCTGTGCAATTTGGTTCAGCTTTTGAACCAACAACCCCATCTCCGGAGTCACTTCCTGTGCAATTTGGTTCAGCTGTTGAACCAACAACCCCATCTCTGGAGTCTCTTCCTGTGCAATTTGGTTCAGCTGTTGAACCAACAACCCCATCTCCGGAGTCTCTTCCTGTACAATTTGGTTCTGCGATTCAACCAACAACCCCATCTCCATCTTCGGAGTCAACAACCCCATCTCTGTCTTCGGAGTCAACAACCCCATCTCAATTTTTGGAGTCAACAACCCCATCTCAGTCTTCGGAGTCAACAACCCCATCTCAGTCTTCGGAGTCACTTCCTGTGGAATTTGGTTCTGTGATTCAACCAACAACCCAGTTTCCATCTCCATCATTGGAGTTACTCCCTGTGCAATTTGGTTCTGCGAATCAACCAACAACCCCGTTTCCATCTCCATCATTGGAGTTACTCCCTG
>JAPKLY010000311.1:464273-502809 GCA_026898435.1 Prunella vulgaris
GTTACTCCCTGTGCAATTTGGTTCTGCGATTCAACCAACAACCCCGTCTCTGGAGTCTCTTCCTGTCTCTCACGAGGAGAGAGTGCAATTCGGTTCTGAATTTCAACCAAAAGCCCTGTCTCTGGAGGTGCAAATGGATCCCTGAATTTAAACTCTTTCCGCAATTTTTCAACTACGCTCTCGTGTTCAGATCTGTTAAAACATTTTTTTATGCAATGGCATGTGCAATTTTCCGCACAGTAGACTTCGGCAACAAAACAGGGACAAGAAGGACGCGTACAATCGAACCACGAATTGCAATCACTCATCCTAAAAGGGATCCCATTGAAAAAAGAAAGATACAAAAGAGGAAAAATTACAGAGTGGGATCGAAAAAGAAATCAACAACATTGCGAGTATTCGTATCAAAACTAACAAAAGAAACAAATACATTGAGGGGATGCAATTTTCATACCATCACGCTAGATTCTCCAACTAGATCCCATAAATTTAAAAAAAAAAAAAAGGGGGAAAAGTTAGACTAGGGCTCCCCGGATCGAATAAGAAATTAAGAATTCTGAGTATTCATTGAATTACGAAATAAAAAGAAACCAAATACATTGAATAAACGAAATACTCATACATTTGTAAATAGTCAAACCACAGATTACATATCAATTCCTAATATCACGCTAAATCTCGTAATATATACAAAATATAATCGGATCAAATCACAATCATTTCTATACAAGAAATCTTTTCCTTAATAATACAGAGGCATAAGAATATTTACGTGAGAAGTGTTCCGGCGTGCTGATCTCTCCAAGAATCAAATGTCGGTTTCTGGAAGCGACGATTCTGCGAGAGTTGAGCGGAACTGAAGTAGAGATAGAGAGAGACCGATTTCCCAAATTTTTCAAAGAGAGAGAGGAAGTTAGTTAAAGAGCAGGGTTTCTGTATTTGAAAAATGGCGCACGATATATAACCGCTCTCGAATACCCTACTCGCTCTTCTAAGCTAAGTGGGAATCAATTTGAATTATAAGTTGTTGGTTATTTTTTTACAAACAAATTAAAGTAAAAATAAAAAATATAAGTAATGTAATAAAAAATAATAAAAATAATAAAAAATTAATTAATAATAATTTCCAAAAATAGTAAAAAGTAAATAAAAAGCATATAATAACACGGACGAAAATAGTAAAATGAGCAACATATAGAGTGTGTTTGCAACTGATTAAAAAAGTGAAGAATCACTTTTTTTGGAAGTTAGTGAGACTCAACTTATCCCAAGAAAAAGTGATTCTACACTTTTTTAATCTCTTGCAAACACAACCATAGTGGGACTGAGAGAGTATATACAATGGTTGATTTTATTAATTTTGTTAAAATTTTGATTCTAGTCTTTTAACTCACAAAAATTATAATTTTTATAAGTTAAATTACTAAAATTAAAATTCAAAATTTAATAGGATGAAAATAAAGTCAATGAAACTTTATTTTTATCCTCTTAAGTTTTAAATTTTGAATTTAGTTCTTTAATTTATAAGAATTTATAGTTTTGATCCCGTGCCTTTTTATACTCGGTCACCCAACCGATCACATAATCAAAATCATAATTTTTTATAAGTTAAAGAACTAAAATCAAAATATAAAACTTAAGAAAACAAAAAACAAAGTTCATTAAGACAAAAAAAAAAAAAAAATTCCCAAATTATAAATTTTTCTTTTTTACTACATGCTAATTCAAGATACACTTATATAAATATAACTTCAAAATTTATATACACTCTTATTTTTAAATAAATACCACTTAAAATACTATAGTACTAAATTAAAAATTACATATAGTGCAGAAATTTTGAAGGAAACATGTTCATTAAACTATAACTTATTTTAATTTTTCTATTTAATTTAGTGTGTTATAAAAAAATAATATTATTCTTCTTAAAACTCTATTATTTTTCTTGAAATTCTACTTAAAAAAACAATTTAATTATCTATTAATAAATTTAAATATAATATTTTTTAAAATGTTAATTTTATTGTGTGAGCAGCACTTGCGTAGAAATTTTCAAATATATATTAAAAAAACACCCACCTATACATACTAATTTTCCCTCCCCCCATCTATATATACTAATTTCCCCTCGCCACCCACACCAACAACTTCAAAGTTATTGGCAATTACTTTTTTTTAAGTTTATTTAATCTTTTATTTTTTTAAAATTATTGTATATATTAATTAAAAATATTTATTTAATATAATATTAAAAACAAGGGGTTGAAAAAATAATATAAAAATACAAATTTTGGGTCGCCTAGGACCGCCTAAACCCGCCTAAGACCGCCTAGGAGGCGCCTAGACCCGAAAACGCCTAAAATTGCCGATTTTGCATAAATCGGGTCGGCAAGAGGCCCCCAAACACCTAGGCCGATTTCTGCATCACTGGTTAAAAATAATTATTTATACATACAGTAACACACATTTGATCTTACAGTAACATACATTTACTCTAATAGTAACACACATTTGTCTCCCAATTCGTATTACTATTTGGGCAAATGTGTGTTATTGTAAATACAAAATATATTTTTATGAGAATAAATATGTGTTTCTTAATTTATTCATCATCCCTTTAAATCTAGATATATTGTTTCATGTAATATATATGTTATTATATAAAAATAATAATCATTTCTATAAAACCAAATAAATATTTTAGAATAATCAATATTTGTTCTTATAGTAATACGCATTTTGCTCTTGCATTATGTGAAAAATTATTTATTCTATAAAAACAAATTAATATATGTAAAATAACTACATTTTATAAGATAGTAACACACATTTGTTCTAATTGTAACATATAGTTGTCCACCAGTTTGTGTTACTATATGGGCAAATATATATTACTATATGGAAAAAATATAAACTAGGTGGGTTAGCTCACCTGGCCACCGGCCGACTCCTCACTTGAGTGAGTGATCATGGTTCGATTCCCTTTGGGAACGAACTAGGAGAACGATATAAGGTTGACTTGGAGATATTCTTGGAGTGTTGGATACTTGGTGAACTAACTTCTAACTACTAACAACTAACATTTACCGATAATAAAGAATATGGGAAAAATATGTTTTTATGAGAATAAATATATTTTTCTTAGTTTATTCATCATCCCTTTAAATCTAGATATATTGTTTCATGTAATATATATGTTATTATATGAAAAAAATAATTATTTCTATAAAAATAAATAAATATTTGTGAATAACTAATATTTGTTCTTATAGTAGCACACATTTTGTTCTTGCATTATGTGAAAAATTATTATTCTATAAAAACAAATGAATGTATGTAAAATAACAACATTTTATAAGATAGTAACACACATTTTCTCTAATAGTAACACATATTTGCTCTTCAGTTTGTGTTACTATATAAGCAAATGTGCGTTATTATATGGGCAAATACGTGTTACACAAGGACAAATTTTTATGAGAAAGTAACATACATTTTCCCTTAAAATAACATGTATTTGTTCATAGAGTAACACAAATTGAGAGCAAAAATTTAAATTTATTACATAATATTACTCCCTTCGTCCCGGAACTACTTTCATAGTAGTTCTGGGCACGTGAATTAAGAAAAAGTAAGCATGCGAGTGTAAAATTAAATAATAAAATAAGAAAAAGTGTATTTTATTGACTTTTGTGAGTGTAAAAAGTTTCCTTTTTAAGTGTGTAAAAGAAGAGTTGGGACGTCCAAATAAGGAAAGTGTGAAAGTACCTTTGGGTTGGAGGGAGTATTTGATTTCTTTAAATCCACAATTAAAAAATATATATAAAGTGAACAACTTTCACCTATTTGCACGGGTAATACTTCTAACTCCTAGGAGAGAGCACAGTGGCGGACCTACGTTATCAATGGGGGTGGCCATGGCCCCCCTAAAAAATTTTGCTCTATAAATATATATATGGTGTATAGATAATACAGTATACATCAGTGATGCAGAAATCGACCTAAAAGCTAGGCGGCCTCTTGCCGACCCGATTTCTGCAAAATCGACAATTATAGACGTTTTTGTGTCTAGGCGCTCTCTAGGCGGGTCTAGGCGGCCAAAATTTTGTATTTTTATATTTTTTAAAAAAAAATTTAAAAAATTAGGCGGCCAAAAAACGTCCAATTAACGATTTTCGACTTCTACAACCTTGGTATACATGGTAACTTAGATGAAGTTAGAGAGTGGGTTTGAGATACGTGTCTCACAACTGTCTTTCATCATTTAATTTATCCATATATTAAATGATTAATAAGGCATAATATATATAAGTAGACAAAAACTTATATAGAAATTTCTACGGTAGAAATTTTCAAAAATAGATTAAAAAAAACAAATTAATCACACGCGCGCTAATTCGTCGCGAGGGAAAGTGTGCGCTAATTTGTGGCCAGGGTTAATGATACTTACACATTTACTAAGTCCCTCCCATCACTCAAACAACCCCCACCTCCCTCCCCCGCAGACACACACATGCACACCACTTTCGTATAAGATTTTAATTTTATTATTGTTTTTTAACTTTCATAAATTTAAAAATAAATTAAATAATATTATATAATAAATTTAAAATCTTGCTCATAATTTATGTTGGTATAATAACACGCATTTGTCCATTTAGTAACATGCATTTATTCATATAGTAAGATAAATTGGAGAGTAAATATGTGCTACTATTAGAGTAAATGTGTGTTACTATCTTGTAAAATGTTATTATTTTACATATATTCATTTGTTTTAATAGAATAAATAATTTTTTCCATAATGCAAGAGCAAAATGTATGTTACTATAAGAACAAATATTGATTATTCACAAATATTTATATATCTTTATAGAAATAATTATTTTTTCATATAATAACATATGTATTACATAAAATAATATACCTAGATTTAAAGGAATGATGAATAAATTAAGAAACACATATTTATTCTCATAAAAATAAATTTTGTCCATTTAGTAACATGCATTTGTCCATACAGTAACATAAATTGGAGAGCAAATATGTGTTACTATTAGAGTAAATGTGTGTTACTATCTTATAAAATGTTATTATTTTACATATATTCATTTGTTTTAATAGAATAAATAATTTTTCACATAATGCAAGAGCAAAATGTGTGTTATTATAAGAACAAATATTGATTATTCACAAATATTTATATATCTTTATAGAAATAATTATTTTTTCATATAATAACATATGTATTACATAAAACAATATACCTAGATTTAAAGGAATGATGAATAAATTAATAAACACATATTTATTCTCATAAAAATAAATTTTGCCCATATAGTAACACACATTTGTCCATATAGTAACACAAACTGGGAGACAAATGTGTGTTACTATTAGAGCAAATGTGTGTTACTATTTTATAAAATATTGTTGTTTTACATATATTCATTTGTTTTTATAGAATAAATAATATTTCACATAATGCAAGAGTAAAATGTGTATTACTATAAGAACAAATGTTGATTATTCACAAATATTTATTTATTTTTATAGAAATAATTATTTTTTCATATAATAACATGTGTATTACTTGAAATAATATACTTAGATTTAAAGGGGTAATGAATAAATTAAGAAACACATATTTATTCTCATAAAAATATATTTTATCCTTACAGTAACACACATTTGCCCATATAGTATCACAAGTTGGAAGAGAAAATGTGTGTTATTATTAGAGAAATTGTATGTTAATATAAGATTAAATGTGTGTTATTGTAAAATTAAATATGTGTTATTATATGTATAAATATTTATTTATAATATAATATTAAATGTATAATTTTTAATCAACACATTCATTAAAAAAAAATTAAAAAGATTGCCAACAGTTACGTTGGATTAGGGGTGAGATTGCCAACAGTTACGTTGGATTAGAGGGAGGGGGTTAGAAATTATTTAATTACGTTAAATTGGCATTAGGCGTGGTTTTAAGGAGAGCTGCGCGCGTGATCTTTTTTTTCTTGTTGTTTATATTTAGTAATTTCTACGTAGAAAATTTTAACGCAAGTGTTGCTCATACTTAAATGTAATAATTTGCATATTATACATATCTTATTTTTTTTGTGGTTTTTATCTTTAACTCTAGTTTTATTTTGTTTTATTATATTTTTGAAAAAGTTAAAATTATATTTTTTTATTGATGTCGTTTCTCTCATTTAAAAACAATTTTAATTAATTATATTAGTGAAAAATTAATCTTTAAGAGTGTTTAGGCCACGTAAATCATTAAATTTTTATTTTGTAGATTATGATTAATAAATTTTTATCCATGATAAATTTCAAAATATTATGATATATTCATTATTGAAATGGATAACTTGAATTTTTGTACAAGAATTCATGATTAACATAAGTTTTTGATAAAATATTTAAAATACATAGTAAAATTAATACTATTATATACTATTAATATATTGTTGCCCCCTCATCAAAGAATACAGGTTCCTCCTTGAGAGAGCATATGTTAGTCGAGCATTTGCATGGGGTTAATCCCGGTTGAGCGCACTAAGTTTAATTTTTTTTTTTTTTTTTGGTTAATTCTATATAAATACACCACATTTTACTCAATTTTCAATTTAATTCTGAGTTTTACGATTATTGTAAAAAATCCCAACTTTTTAAAAAGTTTCAATTCAATACACATTTTTTTTCCAGCCAGCAATTGATGACGTGTCTCGCCGGAGCGCGTGAAATCTTACCACCCTGGCGTACACGTGTGAAATACTTTTTTGGTTAATTCTATATAAATACACCATCTTTTACTCAACTTTCAATTTAATCCTGAGTTCACGATTATTATAAAAAATCTCAACCTTTTAAAGAGTTTCAACTCGATACATTTTTTTTCCTCCAGCAACTAATGACATGTCTCTTCGGAGCGCGTGAAATGTTGTCACACTGGCGTCCACGTGTGATATTATTTTTTTATACTCCCGCCGTATTTCTATAAGTTGCTCGTTGCTTTTGGGCACACGAATTAAGGTAAAAGTGAAAAAGTATAAGTGATATGATGGAAAAAGTGAAAAAGTATAAGTGATGTGATAGAAAAAGTGAAAAAGTATGAGTGATGTGATGGAGAAAAGTGAAAAAGTAATGAAAATAGTGTAAAAAGTATTGAAAATAATAATAAAGAAGTGAATAGTAGTTTCCAAAAAAAGTAAAAAAGCAATGAGCAACTTATAGAAAGACGGCGAAAATGGTAACATGAGCAACTTATAGAAAGACGGAGGGAGTATTTTATTTTTTTCCACATCATATATTATATATATAAAATATTTATATTAAAAAAATTTTTAATGAGAAATACTATGGAAAAAAACGTTTTCCACCATATTCATGAGGGACTTGAAAAAACTGTGTTAATGGTATCGAATATCAAAACCATAAAAGATAGTGCATTTATATAGAATTAAGTGGTGATATTCGGTACCATTAACACAGTTTTTTCAAGTTCCTCTTGAATATGGTGGAAAAAAAGTATTTCTCATTTTAAAAAAAATTAATATAAAATTTTCTTATTTTATATATATATATATAATATATGATGTGGAAAAAAATAAAATATAAAAAAGTAATTTCACACGTTTACACCAGCGTGACAATATTTCACGCGCTCCGGATAGACACGTCATCAATTGCTAGCCGGAAAAAAAGTGTATCGAATTGAAACTCTTTAAAAGGTTGAGATTTTTTATAATAATCGTGAATTCATGATTAAATTGAAAGTTGAGTAAAATGTGATGTATTTATATAGAATTAACCAAAAAAGTATTTCACACGTGTACGCCAGCGTGACAACATTTCACGCGCTCCGGCGAGACACGTCATCAGTTGCTTGCCGGAAAAAAAATGTATCGAATTGAAATTTTTTAAAAGGTTGGAATTTTTTACAATAATCGTGAAACTCAGGATTAAATTGAAAGTTGAGTAAAAAGTGATGTATTTATATAGAATTAACCATTTTATTTTTAAAAAAAATTACGGTAGAAATTTTTATATAAATTTTAATTTTATTGTGTATGTATAAAATTTGATTAACAAAAGCAGTGTCATGTGTTCATTAAATGATCAAAACACATTTAACTGACAATGTGTTCAACATTAACTTCAATGATCAAAACACATTAAGCAATAAATGTAGTTAGCAACAATAAATACACTTGTAGCTAAATCGTGAATTACCTTCACGTTTACACTATGCACGCTGGAGAATTTAATGCACTAGCGGAAAGAGTAAAAACTTGAAGCCCCTCACAATTTAAAATTAAATTCGTGAATCCCCTCATAATTTTGTTTAAAAACGTTAATCCCTTCAAAATCAGCCTATTTTCATAAATAAAAATAAAAATTACTCCCTCAATTTCACTATAAATTGCTCATATTGTCATTTTTGTCCGTTCTACTATATGTTGCTCATTGTTTTTTTTTTTTACCTTTTTTTTTGGAAACTACTATTCACTTCTTTATTATTATTTTCAATACTTTTTACACTATTTCCATTATTTTTTTACTTTTCTCCATCACATCACTTATATTTTTTCACTTTTTCCATCACATCACTTATACTTTTTCACTTTTACCTTAATTTGTGTGCCCAAAAGCAACGAGCAACTTATAGTGGGACGGAGTGAGTACTATATTTAAAAAAAAAAACTCTAGGAAACAGAAGTGCACCAATTTCTTGAAGAATCTTGAGCCAGCCAGGTAACCACATTTGCACCAAAATTGCTAAAACAACCAAAAAAATTAAATCAGAGAACTATTTGAAAAAAACTAAATTAGTCAAAACCCACTAGATTATGCTGGAGTCGAGCGCTATAACAGAAAACCACAAAGTTCTCTTTGCATCAATTTTATTATCAAAAGCATTTCTTATCTCATTTCTTATCCACATGCTCATTCATTTCCAAATTCAGTGCAAAGCTGTTCAAAAGGGGAAAAAACAAAAACTTAGAAAAAAAAAAAAAATCAGTCAAAAATATTTATTTATTCGGAAGTGGATGAGGCAAAAGTCAGCATATATGGTGCCCTTTTTCCGATGGGTATGATTGGGGAAATTTTTTTTGCATAAATGCAAACAACTCGGGCTCTTATATTGCTTTCGTCAACCAACCGGCAAAGATCCTCACTCGAGGCCTAGATCGCTGTGCGGGCGGCAACGGCGCGTGTGTGGTTTATAGGATAGAATCCCCTAAACCACGTTTGAATACAATCCTGAAACTTTTACTTATATAGATTAAATTTCCTTATTGTTCTTCCAATGTGGGACATATTAAAATATATACTTCTTATTTTAATTTATTCCCACATAATATTTCTCCACATCAGTATTAATGTTTCACTTCAGGAATTAATTTCTAACTCACCGTAATTCAATTTTGAGAAGAAAAATACCACAATGATCTACTCTGCAAGTGGAACATGTCGATTACATGTAGTCTAATTGAGATTACTATTTTGTTCTTCAAGTACTAATGATTTCAGAACCGCGGACTATGGAAAATGGATGGGAATATTGTGCTTCGGAACCACGGGCTTTGGAAATTAGATGGGCTTCAAGTACTTAGGGGTAATCTCATTCTCGTTCGATTCCAGGTTTGAAGACGTGTTGCTCGTCTCCCCTGGTGAGCAACCGACTTTTTTGTCCCTTGCTCGCTCGAAGCGTGAACTTCTTTGCTCTAGAGGGAGCAAGCAACCGAGGCTGCATCGGGGTCAGATTCAAAAATGGGGTTTAGGCGAGCAACTGCCCCTTCATCATCCATGGACTTTTTTTCGGATTAAGGTTTGAAATGATTCAACTCGAGGATATAGGAAACATAATTACCAAAAAATTGGGATAAAAGGAATATTATCAAACGCAATTGGAGGTTTATTAATCTTGGGTATTAAATTTTCGACGACTGTGAAGCACAACTAGGCCGGAGAAGATGAAGAAGGGATGAACCAATAAAATTTTCAAAGCGGGTCTATGGAGTTCTTCACTAAAAATCAAATAAAAATGAGGAGATTAGCGAAGGAAGTAAGAAAATGGGGAACTACCTGGAAAATGAAGGCTTGAATATCACCGGAGAAGGGAAACGGAAAAGATCGCCGAAAAATTCAAGGGAGGGGCTCTACAATAATCTAAGATTCGAAAAGTTGAAATAAAATTGTCACTCCCCTTTTTATAAGAGGATGAAGATAAGTTCGTGAATTGGAAAGTTATTAGGGACCAGTCTGCAAATTTATTGAAAGTAGTGACATAATGGGCTCATAAATCAAGGCGACGATTGATGTAACTAACGCTTCGAATTCCACGCCGCGTGCCCATCATTTATGTTGTAACCTTGTTCGCCAAAGAATTTGCTCTCCAACTAGGGGGCAATTTGCTTGCCTATTTGGAGCATCCCAACTATATCAATTACAATTTTATAGTTAGGCTGGGGGCAACTGTTAATAGACAAACAAGCCTAAGATGATTAGCAGATAAAAAAGGAGGTTAGTGCAAGCAAGATTATGAAACTCACAACCATCATGCAAGTAAACATCAGGCAGTTACTCACCAAGTAAAAGTTGCTCGCCAGGTAACTCCTAGCTAAGCATATGGAGACCAAACATCAGGTTGCTTTTGCTCAACCTGGGGCAAGTTGCTTGCGCTCACAGTTATCAGCTCATTTGAACCCCAAGTTGCTCGCGCCATAACAAAAAGGCAATTTATCCACCCAACATTTTGTAGGAAGTCCACGAGCAACATTGCCCTCGAAAGAATACGAGCAACAACAGAAGAGACGCAAGCAAGTTGCACTAGACACACAGTTCGAAACACACAACTGAAGGTTGTTTGCATAATGTCTGAAGAGCTTCTGGGCGTGAGTAAAACTTTTGCCTGAATGTATTAAATATGGACTGTGCTGGTGCGTGAGATTAAAAATGTTTTAGAGAAGTGTTTTTAAAAATGTCGAGAGCATAAAAGACAACACTACACAGCGGAAGACTTAAACGCACACTTTTGCAAAGGGATATCAAAATTTTCATAGGCTATACAAAATGTATAGACTATGTTGCTTCATTAGCAGGAAAACTTCACTATAACTTGTAGTGAGATAAATACAAGGTTTACACAAGAAACCTAAATTCAAGGTCGCGCAAGACCTACACAAGATCACACAAGGATCTAAACAAGACCTATAAGAATAGACATAAACAAAACCTAACACGTCTACGTTCAGCCGAACGGATTGTTAGATCAAACAATGAATGTTGTGAACAATGTCGAGACTAATGTTCCTAACATTCTGATGAACCGTGTATAACCTAGAATCTAGTGAATGACACATGATCCGTTCAACTCTAAATTATACTTTTCGGTCATACAAAAAATAATGAAATGGTGTTCTATTTATAGACGTGATAATTGAGCTCTCCACTCGACAATGAAGCCAAGTAGTGGGCTTCAAAATAACCACCCATGATTGATAACTTCCAAGTTAGTGGATATTCCTCTACCCAAGCAATGGAACCGCCTGACGTTCTGGAACCTTCTGGGATCTTCACGTCTTCAACTGTCATGCCTAGACAAATAACATAACATGGAAAAATCATTAGGAAAATTATTAGAAAGGGCAAATTCTGATGTTGTCTAAAATGATGGCAATACATTGCATAACATTTTTCGTCAACATCAACAATCTCCCCCAATTTGGCCTTTCTACTACAACACACTGATGTTGATCACAATCAAATAAATTTGATTAGAGTAGATCAGAGTTATGTAGACGAAATGATAAAATTTTCATCAAATGAAGTAATGAAAATTTTTATACGAACCAAATAAAATAAAAACAAGTAAAAAGATAGTTTTATGGACATAAAGCACAACATAAGGTGCTTATGGACCAAAAGGTTAACTATCAACCAAAACAAGTTTTCTGGACATAAAGCACAACATAATGTGCTTATAGACCAAAAGGATAACTATAAACCAAAATAACTTTTCTGGACATAAAGCCCAACATAAGGTGCTTATAGACCAAAAAGATAACTATAAACCAAAACAAATCAGAGCAGAAAATAAACGATTAAGAGAGAAGGTTCATAAAGCATACAAACAATGCTTTAGACCTAGCAAAAAACAGGAATCAGAATAGCCTAAGAAAAGAACTGTTTTTAGGCTATCAACTATTACAACTTATAAAATAAAAACAGAGTCTTAAGTAAAAACAGAGTTCAGTTTTCCAAGACATGAAGTAAATGAGAGAAAGGACTGAACATTATAAGCTCCCCTATACTTCGAACATCATCACCAACCAAGATTAACTCTGAACATCAGCATCTGGATTCAGAACATCATCAGAAATAGATTGTGAGATCCCAACCTCATTAGTAACCACCTCATCAACAGTCTGCCTTAGAATGTTGGCATCATCTTGAACAGCATTTTCAGCAACAGCTGCATTTCCTGGTTCTTCTGGATCAACATCAACTTCCATGAACTGCACTCCCCCAGCATTTGTTGTATCAACATCAGGAGCTACTCCCCCTGTTGGAGTGGAAAGGAGCCTTTCCCAAAATGTTTTTCTTATCTTCAAATCCTCCACATTTGCCAGAAAATTATTAATAGTAGTCTGCAAAGAAGAGATTTGATCAAGAATATAAGAGGGAGTTAGTTGGACAGAAAAGATGGATCCTCCAGGTGACATGTTGGCATTAATGTTGCCAATATTTTCAGCGGCATTTGAGGCAGAGGGTTGGTTTTGATCAGTGTTGGCTGGATTTGCACCGGGCAAAGGAACATCAATAACCCTTGGTCCACAGAGTAAGGTGTGAGCAACTCTGAAGCTTGCTTGAAAGCTGTTGATTGTTTCATCTGCTGGCTTAACAAAATCCTTATCCTCTAGCAATAAGGAGATCAAACATGGATAGGGAAGCAACCCTTTCCCAGAGATAGGACCAGTATAGCTCAGCATATTCCTGAATATTGTCTGCCCCAGATCAATCTGTTTAATGTGAATTTTGTACAAAAGGACGGTCTGCTCCTTTGTCAAAATTGTAGTATTTGACAATTTGTTGAAGGCAGCCAATTGTAAACAACCAACTTATGCAGTATAGAGAACAAACTTGTCAACTTTGAAGAACTAAGTCTATTCACCCAAGTAGAAACTAAACCACCAGTCAGCACAGAAATCACACCATCCATATCCTCAATCACAGGTTCAACACAATTTTCAGATTTCAGAACACAATTAATCACCCTTGAATTCATCATAATTTTCACATTTCTAAACCAAGTAGTTCCATAGAATTTAGAGTTTTCCCTTCCAGTATGTGCATGCAAATTAGCATAAAACTCATAAACACATTCAACAAAGTATGGTTTAGCACAAGTCACAGAGTATAACAGCATTCTTTCCTCCAAATATCTGACAATCCCAAGTTTTTCAAAATCAGAAACCTTGATCAATTTTTCAGTAATCAATAGCCTAGACCTAATTTCTTTAAACCTCTTGGTATCAACAGCATGATAATCCAAATCCTCTTCAGACACAGCATCATCATCATTTTCAGAGTTAGAATGTACCTGACCTTCCTCAGCTTGATAAGATGGATCTGAGTGTTGTTCAGAATGTTGCTCATCATCTTCTGATTGTTCAGGTTCTGATGTTGCCATTGGAGAGGCAACATCTTCAGCAGCATTCACGGGAACATCATGCAAGACGGTCTTTTCTTTCCCTTTCTCTTTACTTGATGATTATCTCTGAGCAATGTACTGATTCAACGGAATGTTCATGCTGGAATCAGTTTCCTAGGAGCTTTCCTTGTTTCCAGTTGGAGTAGGGGAGGCTTCTTTCTCCTCATTATCGCCAAATACCTTGATAGGATTAGAAGCAATCCCATCTTCCAGTACCTTTCCCCTCTTTTCAGAATAGTTCACCTTCTTTCCCATTGTTCTGTAGGAAATTCTCCGCTTACCACCAAGAGTTGCATTCTTTCCACGTCCACGACTACGAACTTTTTGGAGCCGCTCTCCCAGGTGCAGAGATTCGCTGGAGCGTTTAGAGTTGTCGGAACCATTTTCCGAGTCAGTTTCACCCTCTGATGCTCGTTCATTGACATAGTCTTCTGGATGCGCCATTCTTCTCACCGGTTCCAAGTCAATCACACTCTCCCCCACAACGATTACAAGGGTAGTCGTTTGAAGGCAAAGCTGATTGTAGGCAGCTACCATATCGTCCATCGTCGCGTCCGCTGGAAGTTTAATTTCAATCGGACATGTTTCTAGCTCTTTTGGTGTAGGTTTGGAAGTTTCAGGAGCAGTAGGAGTTATGGAAGAGGAAGGAGCCATTTCGGCTTGGATTGAGAGTGGATTTGTGAAGTTAAAAGATTGAGGGGCAGCAGGAATCGGAACTTCCATCGAGCCGATGGTAATCGACGGTGATATTGGTGCCGATGCCTGGGCATTTTCGGCGATATTCTGGGTTTTTGGTGAAGTCGCCATTGAAGCAAGAAGTTTCAGTGAGTTGTCTTGGGATGAAGAATTCGAATGGGATGATTGTGAAGTTGCAGGGCTTTCAGTCGCACATCTAATCAAATCAGAGAAAAGAAAATAAAATATTAAAATAATCAAACATTAAATGATTTAAAAACTTAAATGAAAGGAAGGAGATGAAGTGATACTACACAATTGAACAAATAATACCTTTTTCTAATTTAATGCAAACAAATGAATTAACTTAGGCAATAATTGATATAAGGCAAAAATGATAAGCAAAATGAGATCTAATTTATAGAGATGTGAATTGGAGGTTAATTTTGAAATTTTTCAGCTTGAAGAGCACTACCCATAATTGTGATGTGGTGGTGCAAAACACCACTCATCATTTCGAAAAATAAGGAAGTGGGTTGATTTGGAAATAAAATTAAATAGCTACCCATTACTGCACATAATTAATTAAATAAATTCAGAGAATTAATTCACATAATTAAGACTTAATAAAATTAATATTCAGAAAATAAATAACTATCAAAGACTTAGTCAAATTTTCGTTCCCTAGCAGATGTTGTCAAATATGTCGGCACACACACATCTCAACACGGATTTTACATGAATTTGCTTCATTAGTGTTTCCCCAATTTTTTACAAAACACTATTTTAGTTCATATTGATCCATCTTTTCAAAAGAGAGCATCGTAGTAGCGAACTCCGTGTCTCATAGTTACTCAATGGATTATGAACAAATTGATGCAGTTTTTATCACCTTTTGAAAGAGATCATCATAGTCGCGAGCTCCGTGTCCCATATTTACTCAGTGATTTAGCATCTTTTAGTGTATATTTTTAACGGCATTTAAGAGATGTATGTCCAGGACTTTCAAATGTTCCAACATGTAAGTACGAAAATAATAACACATATAATCAGGTTATAAAGTAACTGAAATATAAAAAATACTTAGTCAAAATTATGAGAACTAATAAATGTTGTCACAAATGTTGTCACCATTTGTTACAACACTCGTCATAAATTTAATCAATACTGCATAGACCAAGAGATTTCTTAAGAGATGAAAATCTTTGGTCATCAAGGGCTTTTGTAAAAATGTCCGCAAGTTGTTTTTCAGTAGAAATATATTCTAACTTCACAATATCTTTCTCTACAAGATCTCAAATAAAATGATGCCTTATACTAATATGCTTAGTTAATGAATGTTGCACAGGATTTTTTGAGATATTAATTGCACTAGTGTTATCACACATAACAGTGAGCATTTCACAATTTAAACCATAATCATCAAACATTTTCCTTAACCAAAGTAATTGAGTACAACAACTCCCTGTTGCAATATATTCTGACTCGGCCGTGGATAGTGAAACACAATTTTGCTTCTTGCTATGCCAAGAGATTAAGTTGTTTCCCATGAAGAAACAACCTCCACTCGTGCTCTTTCTATCATCACTATCACCTGCCCAATCAGCATCACTATAACCTAGCAAGGAATTGTTAGTATCTTTGCTATACCAAATACCAAGATCACATGTGCCGGCAACATATTTGATAATCCTTTTGACAGCATTTAAATGTGACTCTTTTGGATCAGCTTGGTATCTTGCACATAAACATACACTAAACATAATGTCCGGTCTACTAGCAGTTAGGTATAAAAGACTTCCTATCATCGATCTATATAATGTTGGGTCAACATTTTTGCCAACATTATCTTTAGACAATTTTTTAGATAATCCAATAGGAGTTTTCATGTGTTTAGCACTTTCTAAACAAAATCTTTTAACCAAATTCCTTGCATATTTACATTGTGAAAAGAAAATTCCATCTTTAAGTTGTTTGATTTGAAGACCTAGAAAGTAATTCAAATCACCAACCATGGACATTTCAAATGTTGATGTCATTTTATGCACAAAGTCTTTCAACATATAATCACATGTAGAACCAAAAACAATGTCATCAACATATATTTGTGCAATCAAAATTTTAGAATTAACATGCTTGATGAATAAAGTTCTATCAGCTTCTCCTCTTACAAAACCAATTTGAATAAGAAAATCAGTTAACCTACCATACCAAGCTCTAGGAGCTTGTTTAAGACCATATAAAGCCTTTTGCAATTTAAAAACATGGTTAGGAAAATCTGGATTTTCAAATCCTTTAGGTTGCTCAACATATGCTTCTTCATTTAAAAGGCCATTTAAGAAAGCAGCTTTAATATCCATTTGATGCAATTTAATATTAATAAAACATACAATTGCAAGTAATAGTCTTATAAACTCAATTCTAGCTACGGGTGCAAATGTTTCATCAAAATCAATTCCCTCAACTTGAGTATAGCCTTGACCAACTAATCTAGCCTTATTCCTAACAATATTGCCAGATTCATCAGTTTTATTTTTGTATATCCATTTAGTTCCAATCACATTAATATTTTCGGGTCTAGGAACTAAAGTCCATACTTCATAACGCTCAAATTGATTTAATTCCTCATGCATGGCATTTACCCAATTCTCATCTTTTAATGTTTCAACAACATTTTTAGGCTCAACTAAAGAATGGTAACATTCATGATTCACAAGATTGCATTTAGAAGACATGCATATGGATCTTACCACATTACTTACACTCATCTTCCCTCTTGTTTGAATTCCAGAGTATTGTTCTCCAATGATTTGATTTGATGGAGAATTTTTTAGTATGCGTGAAGACGGAGTTTTATCAAAAATATTTGAATACTCTATAGGTTCTGACTTTTTAGTTGATGTTGTCTCAGATACTGGCGCATTTTGAGCAATATATTTATTTTGGTCATAATCTATAGGTTTTGAAATTTCAACCAGATCAGTAACATCCTCTTCAAAATTTGTTCCTGCAAGACTAGAATCATCATCAAACACAACATTAACTGATTCTTGCACAGTGTCAGTTCTCAAATTGTAGATTCTATAGGCTTTACTATTTCTAGAATAGCCTAAGAAGAACCCTTTATCACTTTTTGAATCAAACTTATGCAATTGATCCCTATCATTCAAAATGTAGCAAACACAACAAAAAATATGAAAATACTTCACATTTGGTTTCTTATTGTTAAGGATCTCATATGGAGTTATTTTGGAATTAGTTCTAAGATAGACTCTATTAGTAATATGACAAGCAGTATTTAAAGCTTCAGCCCAAAACCTTTTAGATAAATGTTTTGATAAAAGCAAAACCCTAGTCATTTCTTGCAAAGTCCTATTCTTTCTTTCCGCAATTCCATTTTGTTGTGGGGTTTTTGGTGAAGAAAACTCTGGCATGATATACCCTTATTTTCACAAAATTCAGTAAACAAAACATTTTCAAATTCCCTACCATGATCAGACATAATTCTCTTTACTTTAGTATTGAAAACAATCTTGATTCTTTTATAAAGAATTTTAAAAGCATTAAAAATTTCTGATTTATCTTTTAAAAATTCTACCCAAGTGTATCTAGAGTAATCATCAACAATAACAAATGAATACTTTTTCCCACCAATACTCTCAGTTTCCATAGGACCCATCAAGTCCATATGTAACAGTTCAAAACAATGTGTTGTCGAACAGTGTGCCAACATTTTATGTGACACTTTAATTTGCTTACCCTTTTGACATGCTTCACAAACCTTGGTTTTGTCTAACTTTAAAGAAGTGAGACCTTTAACAGCATCGAGTCTAATCAAATCATGAATGCATCTATAATTAGCATGACCAAGTTTTTGATGCCAAAGAGTATTTTCATCTAATTTCACACTATTGCATGTTTCATTCGATTCAATCAAATAACAATTGTCTACAGACCTATTACCAATCATTAGACACTCATCATCATTATTGAGCACATAGCATGATTTTTTATCAAATTTAACATGCAAATCATCATCACATAATTGACTTATACTAATCAAATTAGCACGTATACCATCAACATGCAACACATTGGTTAACTTTGGAAAACCATGAACATTCAAAGTACCTTTACCAATTATTTTTCCTTTTGAACCACCTCCATAGGTAACATTGTCACCATCATGCATTTTATAATTTGTAAGAAATTTAATATCACCAGTCATATGTCTAGAACACCCACTATCAAAATACCATAGACCAGGAATGCATGCTTTTAAGGAGGTATAAACAACATTACATTTCATATCAGACTTACTGACCTTTTCATGATCATGTTGTTGAATATGTTATGCTTTACCAGGCAACATATTACAAGACATTTTAGATTCCTTGTATTTAAAACAGTAAGGACGAATATGACCCTTCTTATGACAAAAATGACATACAAACTCTTTAGAATGAGAAGTAACAGATTTACTATCTCATGCCTTAACAAATTTTATGGGCATATCATTTTGCACGATTTTTGTAGAATTAGAATCATACCCAATACCTTCTTTACCTACATTCGAAGTTATCAATGCATCTTGTAATTTTTCTGCACCTTTGGTAAACTTTTTGAAGCTTAAGGTTGTGCTTTCTAGTTGTTTTTTCAAGTTGCATATTTCTATATCTTTTCTAGTAAGCAATACTTCCAATTTTGCTACTGAATGCTTTAAGTCATCATTCCCTTTGATGATTTGTTGAATATCAATCTGTTCTTCACCTGAAATGTTCATCTCTGAAAAAGAACTCATTAATCAACTTTCATCTGGACTGATTTTGTTTGATATTGTCACAAATGTTGGCACATTTGTTTCAACATCAGACTCAAAATCGTCCAGTAAATCATCATTTGTATCATCAAAAAAAATTCTAGCAGAGAAAGCAAATTCTTCATTTTTCTCAATGTCAGGTTCATTATCAGAATCATCACTCAAGATAGTATTAAAATTCAATTTCTTTCTAATCAAGGTGTTAGCACTTTCATTAGCATAATGATCATATCCAGTACATGCATCACACCTAACATTCTTTCTATACTCGGGATCGAATTTAGGTTTATTACTCCGATTAAACTGTTTTGATCTATCAAAACTTTCTTTCTTTTCAAACATTTTAGGAGTAGAAGTATCTTGATTCCTATTCTGAACATTTGCTTTTAACCTATTAGCTCTATTTTTAAAAAATGAATTGAACTGCTTGGTTAATAAAGAAATGTTATCGGAAGTGTCGGAACATATTTCAGAACATTCATCATCCGAATCAACTTCAGTAACAAAAGAAATGTTTTTAGAACTAAAAGCATCATTTTTCAAAGCAACAACCTTTTTATCAGAATTAACTTCATCTCTTTGCTCAAAATTCATCTCATAAGTTTTTAAAATACTAATCAATTCATTAAGACTTATAAGATCAGTGTTTTTGGCTTCTTCAATAGCACAAATTTTTGCATCAAAATGTTTTGGTACGGTTCTTAAAACCTTATGGACTAATCTTGTATTAGAGATATGTTCACCCAATGAATGTGGTTCATTAGAAATCTCAGTGATCCTTTCACTATACGAAGATATATCTTCATCATCTTTCATTTTAAGATTTTCAAATTTAGTACCTAACATTCTAAGCTTAGTTCTACGAACACTCTCAGAACCTTCACAATGTTCTTGCAAACGGTCCCAAGCATCTTTTGCTGACACACAATTCGAAATGATCTTAAACATAGATACATCAGTTGATGTAAATATTGCATTAAGGGCTTTCGAATTGTAGTTAGCAACCGTTACCTCATCATTTGTCCAATCGACTTCTCGTTTGACACGGGCTTCATTATCATCATCGGCTGGAAGTAGAGGCTGAGTCCAACCATATAGTACACTCCTCCATGCTCTTTCATCAAGAGACTTGATATACATCCTCATCTTTGGTTTCCAATATGAATAATTAGAGTCATCTAAGATAGGAGGTTTTAGTGCGGGAGTTAATGGATATTCCATTGCAAAAATACACAAACACGGGATCTTAAGCTAAATGTGTCTAGTTTGTGGCTCTGATGCCACTTCACTGTGCTCGTGCGTAAGATTAAAAATGTTTTAGAGAAGTGTTGTTAAAAATGTCAAGAACATAAAAGACAACACTACACAGCGGAAGACTTAAACGCACACTTTTGCAAAGGGATATCAAAATTTTCATAGGCTATACAAAATGTATAGACTATGCTGCTTCATTAGCAAGAAAACTTCACTATAACTTGTAGTGAGATAAATACAAGGTTTACACAAGAAACCTAAATACAAGGCCGCGCAAGACCTACACAAGATCACACAAGGATCTAAACAAGACCTATAAGAATAGACCTAAACAAAACCTAACACGTCTACGTTCAGCCGAATGGATTGTTAGATCAAACAATGAATGTTGTGAACAATGCCGAGACTAATGTTCCCAACATTCTGATGAACCGTGTATAACCTAGAATCTAGTGAATGACACATGATCCATTCAACTCTAAATTACACTTTTCGGTCATACAAAAAATAATGAAATGGTGCTCTATTTATAGACGTGATAATTGAACTCTCCACTCCACAATGAAGCCAAGTAGTGGGCTTCAAAATAACCACCCATGATTGATAACTTCCAAGTTAGTGGATATTCCTCTACTCAAGCAATGGAACTGCCTGACGTTCTGGAACCTTCTGGGATCTTCACATCTTCAACTGCCATGCCTAGACAAATAACATAACATGGAAAAATCATTAGGAAAGTTAGTAGAAAGGGCGAATTCTGATGTTGTCTAAAATGATGGCAATACATTGCATAACATTTTTCGTCAACATCAACAAATATAATTAGAATTAACACACCCATTTAAGGGCTTGAGTGACAAGTGTTAGGACAATTTTCAATTAATTAAATCATGTAGGTTTAAATAATGCCACCTCATCATTTGTAAAACTATGAATAGGTCTTTTGTACCTCATAATGAGGATTCCAACTTAAAATAGAAAAATATTTACATTATTGATTTCCTCTCTCCTTTTCTCTTATTATTATAAAAAGATGAATATCACTTTGTTATTATTTTTATGGTGATGATAAATCAAAGAGATAATAACCACATAATCCAAGGATTATTAATTATCACAAACAATGGAAGTAGGGTGAACATTACCCATTGTCAGTAGCGAATTTTGAAATAATTATTTAATTATGAATACGTCATCATGGGTCACCAATGTACATCTAAACAATATAGAGTGACAGTGGTGATTAACGCTAACAAATGATGCAAATGATATTTTTTACCTATTGAACCAAAATAATATCAACAAACATCTAACCTTAGAAACTGAAAGACTAGTTAATTAAATGAAATAATAATATTTTCATTCCTATTAACAAGGTATATTGTGTCAAAACTTATAACATCATAAAATTCTTGGTAGGCGGCTCTACATCTTAGATGAATCCACAACACATTACATAATCTATCTTATGAATTTAGATGAATCCACAACACATTACATAATCTACCTTATGAATTTAGATGAATCTACTACACATCACATAATCGATTTTATGTGAATGTTCATTAACCATAGAAGCAAGGGTGTAAATGGCGTCGGACGGTCGAGTGTGGCCAAGCGCTAAGGAGGCCTAGGCGAGGCCAAGAATTTTTATTATTTTTTTATTTTTTAAATATTTTTCTGAACATAGATTAATAAAAATGTACATTATACAATAAATAATAAATTTAAAACATAATTAATACCCAAATGCATTTTTTACAAAACACAACAGGTTAATAAAATGCAAAAAACTATCCAAAAATGACATTGTTCAACTACTAAATAAAATACTAAAATAACAAAATATTGCGGATAAATTAATAAGTATTTCAACTAAAAGGAACATCTAAAGACACTTGTTGCTCAACTCCACGTACACACTCTTCATCATCAGATTCAAACTCCACATCAACATTTATTTCATCATCATCAGATGAGAAATCATTCTCTTCAAGCTTTCTAAGTCGAGTAGTCATACCCGAGGTTGAGCCAATGTCTCCCTCAACAACACCATCATCAATCAATCCACCTCCAACAATCAATTCTTGAGCATAACTTGCATCATCTTTTGCTAATAAAACTTCCACATCTTTCTCTTTTAACTTCTTGCACTTGTTCATCAATTTTGCATTAAAATTGACATACACAAGATTGTTTAATCGTTCGGCTAGAAGCTTGTTTCTTTTCTTCGTGTGTATCTAAAGTAATTATAATTATAAAGCAATTATAGAATTATAATTACTAATTAATATTGCTTAACAATTAATAATATGCAAGTACATATTTACAAAAATTACTAACCCCTTCAAATGCACTCCAATTTACTTTATTTAAATAATCAAATCACATTTGATATTTATACACTTTCTTAGTTTCCGTCAAACCATCGCCTAGGCCGCCGATTTCCGCAAAATCCTTGTGGCGGCCAAGACCGCCTCGGCGGGGCCTAACCCCCAAACCGATTTTTTCCAAGGATTTTCCTTAGGCCTCGGTCGCCGGGTGCGGCCAAGGGCCTAGAGGGGGCCTAGGCGGCCCTAGGCGGGGCCATTTCCATCCTTGCATAGAAGTAACCATGCAACTTTCATCATCTAGTTTTTTTTTTTTAGTTAACCAAACTCTTCAATTTACTCTTTTCGAACATTTTTGTGCCTTTAAAATGTCATTCCTATCACATGTTATACGAGCATTTTTTATTCTCTGTTCTTTTTATTATGCTAAAATCCTCACGTCTTGCGTGTTCTTGATAAGCTTCAAATAACTTATCAAGATTAGTAAAAAACCTACCTGGTTCAACCAAAATTCTTGCATCTCTCGCTGGACAACTAGGCTCATCAGAAGGAACCTCATCACGAATGGAGTCATCGAGTTTCGAATCATCTACAACAAATGCATTTTCTGATTGACCACCAAGAGGATTAGAATAATAATTTGAATCCTCATTGTCTGCTCGAATGGAGTGATCTTCATCTTCGCTATTTTCTCCTAACAATTCACGTATATATGTAGATGTTGACATGTTTAAAATAATGATTTCTTTTAGGGTATGTTTGGTTCGTAAGATAAAAGTATTTATCCGTGAAAAATATGCATGTTTTTTACGGATAGATACTTTTATCTTACGAACCAAATGAACTGTAAAATCTCCTGGAAAATATTTAAATGTTATTTTGTCAAGAAGGCCCTAAACAATGGCTAATTGACTTGGAAAATGAAAAGTCTTGTAACAAATTTAAATCCTGAACACATACTTGATTATGAAATTTTAAAAAGTAAAAAATTTAATTATAATATGAATTATTTTTAGATAAGTTAAGTAAAATATTGGTTTGATTTTTTTACTTTAGCGAAAAGAATTCGCGAAGATGATGTAACAAAATTAATTGATTTAGAGGTCTTATGATGTAACAAAATAAATTAAAGAAATGATTTAGAAAATATACAAACTAATATGAAGTTAAGTAAAATGTTGGTATGATTTTTACTTTTTAAAATATTTTTTTTGCTAATTCCTATAATACAATATTTAAAAAATATACTGCGAAGATGATGTAATAAAATTACGTGATTTAGAGATCTTATGATGTAACAAAATAAATTGAAGCTAGACATGATTTATAAAATGTACAACTAATACGAAGTTAATATAATTTTTTATAATAATTACTTTTTTCGTTACCATTGAATTCATTATATTATATTTTAAAATATACTTATTTTTTCTAATCCTATGATATAATGTTTATAAATTGATTTTCTAAATTAATAGATTTCTTGTGAAAATAAAATTAATGCACATTTACTAATCTTTTCTTCACAATATAAACAACTCATAACTTGAAAGTTAATCATTATCAATAAACAATTTTTGAGGGAAAATATAAATAACTCATAACTTGAAAGTTAATCATTATCAATAAACAATTTTTGAGGGAGTATTAGAAGTTTTAGAGGGAATTATGGAGCCAAAACCATAATTGGAGGAAAAAATTATTGTCGCAACTTAGTGGAGGGAAGTTTGGAAAGTAACTAGTATTTCTTTCGTGCGATACACGATTTTAATATTTCTCTCACGTAATGTATATATAGGACAGTGTTTTAAAAGTCGCTAATTGCTAGTCGGTCGGACCACTAGGGTTAAGCGACTAGAGCAACTAGTCGGAGACTAGTCGAACACACCTAAACGATAAATATAATCAATTATTTAATAAATTAATAATACATTATGCATAAAATAATAAAAAAATTAACACAACCACCTTTAAAAATTAAAATTATAAATAATAACAACCGTGAAACTCAAAATGAAATAAAGACATAATTTAAAATTCAAAAGATGACACATGTTAATTTAAATTTTAAACTTTAAAGTTCTTCATATTAAAAGATAAGCATCATGATATGAGAAAAAATTGTGAACTCAAACTAATAATGGAGTAAGTAGTTTCTAAAGGACAAAGAAAAAAAAAATTATTTTACAGAAGTCGGCGCCTAGTCGGCAAGTCGGTTGTCTAGTCGGCCCAAATTACATAAGTCGGCTCAAATTAGTCGGCAAATCGGTCGTCTTGTCAGATTTAGACGGCGATTACTGCTCCAAACATTTTTTTCCACCGATTTGGGTCAGATTTTAGAACAATAGTATAGGATGAATATTAATAAATATTAACATGAAAAAAATTATGATTAAAAATTTAAATTATTTTGTCCATCAACAAAAAATAATTTTATATTTTTACTAATATATGCACTTTTTAAGATTTTATATATGTGAATTCTCATAGTTATTAAATGAATTACTATAATTTATAATTGAGTAGGTCTCCCATACAATATTGCACGGTGCAATATATGCCTAAAAAGGAAAATTTTGAAAACTCGCGGGTCACCTTCGGATCCTGGTCAAAATGCCATAATTTGCGGATCATTCCAAAAACGCAAAAATCATATACAAAATGACACAATTTTCTATCCACTTGAATATTCTGGGTTTCATATTTAAGACATAATTATTACAGTAACACAGATTTAATCATGAAGTAGTACATTTTTATTCATGTAGTAACATATAATGCTACGTACTGTAACATAATTGTATACTTATAGTAAAAATCATATACATAATACAAAATGACACAATTTTATTCGCATAGTATGGTAAAACACTCTTTTAGTAACACACTTTTCTTAATACATTATCAAAACACAAATTTGAACATATAGTAACAAAGTTTTGTTCGTATAGTAACATATAATACTTCTTATAGTAACACAGTTGTCTTAAGACATATTTCTTGTAGTATAAAAAAATCATACATATTTAACATATTTCTTGTAGTAACATAGATTTAATCATGCAGTATCATAGTTTTATTCATGTAGTAACATATAATACTTCTTACAGTAATACATTTTTATTCTTATAGTAACATCATATACTTATTACAATAAAACAATTTTATTCATATAGTATTAAAATATTCTTTTTATAGAAACACGCTTTTCTTAATACAAATATCACATAATATAAAAAATAATAAAAACTCTTATGTTATTATATGTATTACTATATGTTCAAATTTTGTATACTACTCTCTCCGTCCCGGGGGTATTTGCGTACCCCTGGGATGGCACACAGTTTAAGAAAAATATATTTTTTAAATAAAGTAGTGGTATATGGGTAAATGTGTAGAAACTTTTGTGAGTGTGCACGTAAATCAATGTTTCCCTTTTAAGTATTGTGCAAATTGATTTGGGACAACCCAAAATAGAAAGTGTGCAAATTGATTAGGGACGGAGGGAGTACAAGATATCATTTATAATACTACTTCTCAAAACAATATTTTTGTATTACAGATGTAATATGATGTAAATCGCCTGAGAATATCGTCTGAGAGAAGAAACGATTGCCAGAGAATTTCGTATGAGAGAAGAAACCAATTACGCAAATTAAGAAAAAAACTGAAAACCGAAGAAAAAACCGACAGAAGAGAAAGCGGTTATCAATATATATACTAGATCCGTATTGTAAAATAGGTCAATTGCACAGAGCGGGTTTTGTACAATATTGCATATGAGAATTTGCGTTTATAATTTAATAGTAAAAAAATCTCAAATACTACTAAAATTTATAAAATAATAGTAGAATGAAATAAAATTTGAATAAAAATATAGTTTCTAAAAATTCAAAATATATAGTAAAAACTTTAAAATATGTTAAAAATATTAAAATTTTATTTTTTAATTTGAATTTACGTATGTTATGTATGTCAAATTAAAGTCATAAAAAGACAATGGATTAGTCTTGTATGCACCAGTTACACGGTGCAACTCAAGTTCATTTTTTAAAAGTTACACATGATATTACTGAAAAGTGTATCTTTTATAGTGTAACTTTTCAATAATAATTTGTGCAACTTTTCAGAAAATAAATTGTGTAAATTTTTTAAAATAAACTTGAGTTGCACTGTGTAACTGATGCACAAGAGACTTACTCAAAGACAATTACTTGTCAATTAAATGTAAATTTGAAATAAAAATATTACTGAAACTTGAGAATGTGAGTGAATATTATTACATTGTGTGAGTAGTTAAATTTAACTTATAAATAATTTGATTTTTTTTAGTCCTAATAAATTAGATTTTGATTTCTATTACTTACCCAAAACCAAGAAGACTAATTTCTTTAAAATAAGACAATTATAAACAAAATGGAACAAAACTCTTTCCTAATTGCTAAATCAAATTGTAATAATAATTCTTGTGTAATAAAATATTTATTAACACTTGAAATGATATACAATTTATTTCTTGAATTTTGGGTTCTTTTTCTAGTTATGATCCTCTGATTCTCCTTCAACTTTGACTTAACTTTGACTGGCTTGACTTGATAACGCTTATCCAAGGACGGGGTTGTCTTGTTTTGGATCGAACATTGGTCTTTGGAAGATTTTGGTGAAGAACGTCTTGAATATGGTGAAGAACGATCTTCGATCTTCAAGTCTGGATTTGATCTGGAAACACTTGATCGGAGGGATTTGGCCACTTGCTCCTGGATCGAAGTGCATTTGCGGATGAACTTGACGAAGAACATTTGAAGGCGGTAATAAACACTTATTGTCTTCAAGTTGATCTTCAAGGTAGAAATGTCTTATCAGAGGGATTCGCTCCTTGATTCTGGATCAAACTGTGTTTCTGGATGACTTTGGTGAAAAACGCTTGAATATGATGAAGAACGGTTGAAGATCTTCAAGGCGTTCTTCAAGAAAAACGTCGGATCGGAGGGATGGAAGCCCTTTGTCTTGGATCGAACGTTGTTTCTTGCTTGATTTGACGAAGAACGGCTCGAACTTCGAAGAACGTCTTTAGATTTGGTGAAAACTCTTTGAATCTTCGAAATACTTGATCGTTTGATCTTCTTAGCTCGCAGGTTGCTCGTAGAGAGGATATTAATGCTTGCTCGTTCGTCTTTGATGCTTTTCGATATCTGAAATGCATGAACTTTACCCCTCCTATTTATAGGGTGAGAGGTGAAGAACCTTCCTTATCTGCGCTGACACGTGGCGCGATATGGTTGACTTATGCTGATTTGATTGGCAGAATTTACAAATCGACCAAATTTAGCTTGATTGATTCTCGCCGTCTTCATAAATAGGGCAAATCAGCCATTTATTGCCATTTACGAGTGCCGGAAGACTCATAACTTAATAATGACTTGTACCGTGTACAATAAATATCATCTTACTATTTAATTAGAGAATTAATTTGATAAATTCTCAAAATTAAAATAATAATATATATTGATATTTATTTAATTTATACACATGTCATTATTTAATTGAGTTGGGATGACACAACTTTTAAGAAAAGTAGAGTGTTGTGTAAAGTTATATTATTAAAATAATGAGATTAGTTGGATTGTGAGGATAAAGTTAAAGTAATAGTTTCCATTTATAGGGTGTGAAAACAATTGTGGAACGGACTTAAAAGGAAAGTGTGAAAACAATTATGGGACGGAGGGAGTATAATGTCTAAGAAAAGAACACCTGGAAAATCTTAATTTTTTTTATATCTAAAATTATAAAAGTGTATGTGTATTGAAATATGATACATAGAAAATTAAAATCTAACTATTTTTTTATTGATACTCACCAAGAATTATACATAGATGTTGTATACTTGGCACAAGAACAATCAATACTCACTTTTCATGATTAGTGAGCCAAATGAGTGGAAAATAAAAAATGACCCTTTAGTCTAACTATTGTGTTTATATATATATATATATATATATATATATACTACCTCCGTCCCGGAACTACTTTCATAGTAGTTCCGGGCACGCGAACCAAGAAAAAGTAAATATGTGAGTGTAAAGTTAAATAATAAAATAAGAAAAAGTATATTTTGTTGACTTTTGTGAGAGAGAAAAGTTTCCTTTTTTGGTGTGTGAAAGAAGAGTTGGGACTTCCAAATAAGGAAAGTGTGAAAGTAGTTTTGGGTCGGAGGAGTATATATTAAGATATTAAATATATTTTTAATTAAATTTTCGAGAATTTGAATTTCCAAATTGTGAACACTAATCTTTACTTTTATTAAAGTGCACAAATTTAAATATTCAAAATGTGGACATTTAACTTACAGTTCTTAAATTTTTAATTCTTTTCATACATTTCAATCTATGTTGCACTGCTGCGGATACACAGATATAAGTGCGATACGATACGAGTTCGGGGATACGAGTTTTTTTTAAAATTAGGATACAAGTTCGAGGATACGAGTTTTTAAAAAAATTAGGGTGCGATTCGTTAAGGATACATCTATTTATTTATATTTTATTATATATAATATCTAAAAAAAATATTTTTTATAAGAATTTTATAAATCAATTATAAATCATTTATATTTTTTATTACCTAAAATTTGAGTATATTCTATAATATAATATAATTATGTAAAAAAATATCGATTCGAGTTATATTAGTTCAATACATAAATTATAGTAGTAAATACAATCTAAAACGAGTGTCACACTATCAATTTAAATTATACGAAATAATAAAATTCAATTTAAATAATATATTTAATACTTATAAATAGGATTCGTGCAGTGGATTCGAAAATCCGTCAGCTGGATTTACCACGTGGAGAATCCGACACGAGAATTCAAGAATCTTACTCTTTTTAGGGTGCGAATTCGATACCACATTATAACATTTTCAGAAAAATCCGTGTATCATAGATTTCAATGCACCTATTGAATTTACTTTTTCAATTTCCTTAATAATGCTCAGCGACGTTATTTATTCCTCTATACCATTAAATTCATGTAACATTGATAAATTCGTATCACAACATTTAAGGGTATATGTTCGTAATTTGAGATTCAACTTATTTTTTATATATGGGCATCAAAATATAGGATTTTTGGAAAGAAGTAAAGAGGTGTATTTGTTTTTAGATTTAAATAGAATGTAATTTAATTTGATGTTAAACCTGTAGATAAAATTGTGTGATTTTATAGTGTTATATTATTGTTTAGTGTGATTGTAAAAACATTGATTATGCAACAATGTATATTATTGAAAGGGAAAAAAAAATAAAGAAATATATTTTTCCCTTAAATTGCAAAGAGAGGTGAATTTTTAAAAATTATTAAAAATATACACTAACGAGTATATAAATATTATAAAAATTACTTGTTCCTATTTATAATAATATTAAAAAATTACCCTTCTATGTAATTGTCCCTCATTGAAATTAATTATCCTTCTCTGTTAAATGCCAAAAGGGATACATAAAATAAGAGGAAAATTAATAAATCATATTTGAATTAAGATAAATTCTTCTATAAATGAATAATAAGCATATATTTTTCCTATTAATCTTCATATGTAGAAGAATACACTTTTTTTTTAAAATTACTCTAACCTTTTATACCAATAAAAAAATTATTTTTTAAAATATAATGAATATCGTGAGTATTTTATTTTTATTTATGGGGTGCAAAATATATTGTGAGACAAAAAAAAAATGGAAGGTGTATTAATTGTACTCCCTCCGTCCACGATAAATGGTTCACGTTGCCTTTAAATGGTCGTCCACAATAAATGGTCTACTTACCTAAAATGGAAAACTTACAATCATTATTTTCATTTTTTATGCACATATACTCCCTTTTACACATCACATCAAGTACTTTTTTAATAATTAAATATTTTTTTATACTATTACACTCACTTTTACACATCAATATCTATTTTTCTTAATAACCGTGCACAGCAAGGGTAGTCCAATTTTCATGGACGGAGGGAGTATTAGTTGAATAATATTAATTACTCCTGTATTCCTAAATGATGGCTCATTTTTATTTTTTACGCAAACTAAAGAATTAGTATAAGTTATTGTGCTTAATATTATTCATTTTTCCTATGAACTTTTAAATATATCTTTATATATTGAACAATAAAATAATGATATCGAAAATAAATAATATTCATTAATATGATACTTTTTTAAATATTTATTCGACCAACCAAAAGAGAATAGGGACCGTCAATTTAGGTCACAAGGGGTGTCTTTATTAAATACTACTAACATTTTTTATTGAACAAAAATACTCTTTAATTAACCTACAAATGATTAAACTCTTCGATTAAATGCAATTTAAATAGAAAATTATATTTTCAAAATCTAAATTTTCTAAATTAAAATCAAATCGTAACCTACACGGCATTCGTAACGCAGATACTTGTAAACAAAATATTTAATTTTTTTTTCTTTTTTACATAAAAAAACAAAGAATTGAATGAATTAACAAAACATAGAAAACAACAAAGCTGAATTCTGCCTCCATCCAGAATCTTCTACAGTTTCTACTCATCTCCTACAAACTCCACTAACAAATAATCGAATATTATAAAGATGAAATAAAAAATTTAGGAAACTAATACAAAATGGAATAGCAAGTAGAACCAATAGAGCTTAGCACGGGCTGGATAGCTCTGGAGGAGCGAGCAATTCGGGCCCGATTTTGGCCCGACAGACAGGGCAAATGGAGGTCTTGGAGAGCCAAATATCAGCGCATTCCAAATGGAAACCGTGATTACAGCCGGGAATCATCCTCGCCGGTTGCTCGGCCTCGATTTCATCCAAACAAACGGCGCAATCGGAGCCCAGCACGAGATCTTTTCCGGTGACCTTTGGCAGTTTCTCCAGATCGGAGGCGGAGAGGCCCTTGTTTTGGGCGGGCTTTACAGGCGCGACGAATTGTGGCTCATCGTTGCTTGTGCTCGCGGCGTAGCATAGCAAACATATGTACACCAAAAACACAGCGCTCATTCCGGCGCAGGGTAGAAACAGAGCCAGAAAAACTGATACCAGCATTTCTCTCTCTCTAAGTTTTGATGAGAGAGAGAATTGAAGAAAGTATGGTGTGGAGTGTGGTGAGTCCCTCACCTGTATTGAGGTGGGGAAGTGGAGGAAGAATGGGGGGGGAGTTTATATACTCGGTTTTGGGGTACTTTTGTAAGGGGCTGTTTGGCTGCGTGCTTAATCTGGCGGGCTCTGAGTTGGAATTGTTAATGACGCATTAAAGCACGAGATTTTCCTTTTCAATAAAAAAGTGCAGCTGTGCAGTGCACAGTACTCCCTCATAAGAATATTCTCTTTCTTGTTTTTTTTTTCCTTTTTAACATTAAATCATCAATATATTACTTTCACATAGTTTTATATTTGTAAATAATTTATGATTTTTGGTGTAAAATTTATTATAGAACATCGAAATAAATTTAAATTTAAGAAACAAATATAGCAGTCGTGTCACTATCAAATTAACACAAAATTTTGGGTGTATCCAAATACTGCATATAATGCACTTAAAATTTATGTTTAATTTTAATTTTAATTTTGATTGTCATAATTTTGAGTATGAACATGTCAAAATTGATATTAAAATTGAGGTCTAGTTAAGAATGTGATGCACCCAAATGTACCTAAGACACAGTTTAAAATTAATAATATTTCCATTATTCTAACTCTACTTTCACATTTATTTTATTTGGACGTTTCAATTCTACTTTCACATATCTAAAAAAATTATTAAATGTTGATAAAGATTAATAAAATATTTATTTTATTTTATACTCATATACTCTTTTCGTGTGTTGTTCTCAAGTGTGAATGTAATTTCGGGACAAAAGGAGCAATTATTGATAAAATAAATTAAATAAATTAATACTATACAAGGTACAGACAAGATTAAATGCTATAAATTTTGTGATTAAATTTGTTTATAAGGCAATTTGTCAGATTTAATTAAATATATTTTACTCATTTAAGTAACTATTTAACTCATTTTATACTTTAATTTTACTCCTTCCGTCCCTAATTAATTTGCACATTTTTTATTTTGGATTGTCTCAAATCAATTTGCACACTACTTAAAAGGAAAATATCAATTTGCGTACACACTTACAAAATTTTCCACACATTTACTTATATATCACTATTTTATTTAAAAAAAAAAATTTTAAACCACGTGTCATTCCACCGATACAAATACCCATGGGACGGAGGTAGTAATTATTTGAAAAGTCTAAAATAATGTCAAAATATACAATTAGATGGGACAATTTATAGAGCAGGGGAGGGCCCAATAATAAGACGGACAAAACAGAAATTGTTTTTGTAGTTTCAGGAAGCTCTGAGCCTCTGACGTCTGTTTTCCAGAAAATCAAGAAAAACTGTAGAAGTAATGCCAGATGTTGGGATATATTTTATGGGCACATATATACTCCACTTTTTTCACATTATTAGATATGCACTTTTTTTCATGTGATTTAAAACAATATTTTGAAGAATATTTTGGGGGTATTATAATTTCGGTTTATGAATAAAGATTACTTCCTCCCTTCCGTAAGAATTTGCATCTTACGAGACAATACATTTTTATAAAATATATATTTTATATATAAAATTGTGTCATATGGATAAATATGTGTATAGATTTGTGAGTGTGCACGTAAATGAATGCTTTCTTTTTTAATAGTGTGCAAATTTGTGTGGGACGTCCAAATAAGGAAAGTGTGCAAATTCCTGTGGGACAGAGGAAATATATTTTTAAAAAGTGCATATGATGTAATTTTCAAAAATATGATCTTTGTTCATAAAACCAGGGAGCTAGCTCACCTGGCCACCAGGCTTCTCACTTGAGTGAGTGACCTGGGTTCGATTTCCTTTGGAAACGAATTAAGAGGGAGATATAAGTGTGGACTTTGAGATATTCTTGGGGTGTAAGGAGACTTGGTAAACTAACTTCTAACTACTAAATAAACGAAACTCAAAGTACCCTTAAATATTTTTCGACATATTATATTAAATCACGTCCAAAAAAATATACATATATATTTGGTTGAAAGGTAGAGTATTTTTAAAAAACGCTAAGTCACTGAGATCATTAGACCTGCGACTTTGTAACCTACTCATTACAAAAGACCAATCATCGAGAAAGGATTGTTTGAACTTTGAAGCACTATTTTTTTCTTTCTTGAAATTATATGGAGAAGGGAATGCAAAAACTATATGCGCTCCGGCTGTAATCCTGAATCAATTTACATTCATTTTAATAAATTTTAGAACCAAAAAATATGAAGGGCGTGTTCATACAAAAAGAGAATATTGTCATATTGAGTGACATGCATTAAAAATTAAAATAATTGCTTAGGAAAAGTTTAAAAAAAAAAAAAAAACGGAATTCTCCAGGAAAAAATTTATATTGAGGTTGTTTGTAATTTATCTATGGAGAATTTTTTTTATGCAATATAGCACATGTAATAATAATTTAAAAAATATATATATAAAAATTCACGGACGTTAAATAGGTCAGTCCGCTAGTCTAAAAATGTATTATTATATGAACATATATGTGTTATTATAAGCCACAATATGTGTTACAGTTTCTTAAAAAATTATTTTTTTGTACTTTTAAAGTAACTATATGGATAATATTTATTTTTACAAGAATAATTATGTGGTTTTTAATATTTTTTTTTTGTTGATTTATGTTGTTATAATACATTTTTAATACCCGACAATATATATTTTTCTAAGAACAAATAAATAGTTATACATACAGTAACATATATAGTAACACACATTTGCTCTAACAGTAACACATATTTTACTCCCAAATTGTGCTACTAGATGGGCAAATGTGTGTTATTGTAAAGACAAAATATATTTTTTATAAAAATAAATATGTATTTTTTAATTTATTTATCATTACTTTAAATTTATTTATTTTTTTGAAAAGGTCCATCACTTTAAATCTAAGTGTATTGTTTCATGTAATAACACATTTTTTACTATTTTATACTATGTGTTATTATATAATAAAATAATTATTTCTATAAAAATAAATAAATATTTATAAAAAATTAATATTTTTTCTAATAGTAACACACATTTTGCTCTTATATTGTATAAAAAATTTATTTCTACAAAAATAAATGAATATATACAAAAAAAATATCTCCGTCCCGGGATTTTCTCCCCCTTTTATTATTTTCTGTGAGGATGATATAATAAAAGTGGGAAAAAATAGTTGGACGGAGGTAGTAACATTTAGTCTTATAGTAATTAACATGCATTTGTTCATATAGTAAAACAAACTGGTGGCAAAAATTATGAAATTTAAAAACAAAATTTGTTATTTTGACCAGCAAATTTTTAGATTCTTTTAATATCAATATTGCATTAAGTTTTTGTGTTATTGATAAAGTTTTTTAATTATATAAATATGTTTTATTTTTTAAACTACAAGTATTAATTTTAAGAAATAACATTCACAAGTAATTAATTACATATTGTTGTACCCGATTCGAGTCTGAACGGACATCATACATAAATTGTAGTGAGAAGAACCGAAACAGAGAAGATCAGAAGAACGCCGCTCGGAAAAAAGAGCCAGTACGAATTCACTAACATAAGAGAAGACCGACAAGAGGAGCCCAAACTGTGCAGGGCCACAGGTATCTTGCGGGGAGCAGGCAAAGACTTACCTACTGACTGCTCAGAAGTTACAGAAAGGGTCTTTATCGACCATAGACCAAAAGCGGGCAAAGAAGATATTCCCTTGCCAAGTCCAGATTATATGAAACGATATCATATTGTTAAAAGGGTCGGGTTTTTTGGTTGAAATTTTAGTCAATTTTCATAATATATTTCCGATCTTTTTTAGATTTGTTTAAACTCAGGGGCCCAATTTTAGTCCTATTTAAAATTTAAGAGTTGTCTTCTTTCCAATATTTTTTCCAAAAATATATCTTTGCTCTTTTTTACTTTTTGAATTTTTATTTGCGTTTTTTTTTATAATTTTATAATTAAAATAAAATTTATATATATTGACAAAAAATTTAAAATTGGGCCCTGAATTTTTGGGGCCCTATGATATATCACTAGGTACACTTGCTAAAGAACGCCCTGCCAATATAAATCCCAATTATCCAGAGCCTCAATTCCAATTATCATGAACCACCACTGCTATAATTTGACTAAGTCTGTTGCTGCGTGTGTAAGCAAGATGGGCAGTGTATTATTTTTATAAAAATAAATAAATATTTAGTTATTCATATATATTAAATTCTGTAACATATTTTTAACTATTTTTAAAAAATAACACCAACTCTTTTATATAGTAACATACATATGTTAATAAAGTAGCATATTTAATAGTAATATGTATATGTTCATTTAGTAACACAGTTTAAATAGTAACATAAATATGTTCATTTAGTAACATATATTTATATATTGAGTAACACATATTTTTGCAATATTTTTCTAATGTGTTGTTCTTTTAATTATGCATATATATTAAATTATGTAACATATTTTTAACTATTTTTAAAAAATAACATCAATTCTTTTATATAGTAACATACATATGTTAATAAAGTAACATATTTAATAGTAACATGTATATGTTCATTTAGTAACACATTTTTAATAGTAACATAGATATGTTCATTTAGTAACATATATTTATACATTGAGTAACACATATTTTTGTAATATTTTTCCAATGTGTTGTTCTTTTAATTATGCATATATATTAAATTCTGTAACATATTTTTAACTATTTTTAAAAAGTAACACCAAGTCTTTTATATAGTAACATACATATGTTAATAAAGTAACATGTATATGTTCATTTAGTAACACAGTTTGAATAGTAACATAAATATGTTCATTTAGTAACATAAACTTATACATTGAGTAACACATATTTTTGTAATATTTTTCCAATGTGTTATGTATTCGTGTTACCTGTTATAAAACCCGTAGAATTTGTTGTTGATATTATTTGACAATTTGAGAAATAATCGTCCGTATTATGTGTGTTCGTCGTCTTGTTTTCCTTGATTTTTACATTGATTTGCTGTTCTTGACTAGCTTTAAATGATTTTGTTGATTTGTTGATCAGAATCTTGCATTTGATGTCGTCGTTTTGCCGTTGTAATTCTCTTCTGGCGTCGTCGTTTTTTTTTTTTTTTGAGTTGATTTCTTGCTGGGAAAGTCAGGATTATGAGCTGTGGGTTAAGAATCGCAGATTTCATGGTTTACTCGGTCTTTGACCCGCATATTGTCCGGGATCCGCACCTTTTTTAAAAAATTTACCCGTTTCACAGCGTGAAACGATTTCACATGAGTGTTTCTCTAAGAGATAAGGTGGAATTGTGGAGCTTATTGACCTAATTTTGAAGGGGTAATTGTTGAGGATTTTTGGCCAAATTAAATTAGGAGTATTAAGAGATAATATTTGATATTTAATTTTATTGGATATTTAGAGATTAAATTTTGAAATTAGTTTTGCGGATAATTAAGCAAAATTTTGGTCAAATTAAAAGAGATATAGTTGAGGTATTTTGATGCTTATTATTAGTATTACTCTAAAGGTTAAACGTATTCGAATTAAGCGATAATGGAATATTCTAGATTTATTTACTTGGAGAGCAAGAATTAATTTAGTTGGCAAATTGAGGAGACCTAGTCCATTGGACCTATAGTATTAGTCAAAAACTCCTTCGAATCTATCATCGAAGATCGGTTTATTTTTTATTAATTCTCTGCAATTCCTGTCAATTTGAATACATTGGTCCACCTGTTCGGGGGAAAAACTAGGGTCCTGTTCAGAAAAAAAAAAACCAGGTTACTAGACCTAACCATTGTTTCAACTGTAATATATATATATTCATAATATAAAATTTATACAATTAAATTAAATGGCATCGCTAGGTATTTATTGATACGATTAAATGTATTTATTGTTTTTATAGTATATTATACAAATATTTTAATGAGAAGAGTAAAAATTGATTCAACAAATTCGCACAAATTACAAAATGGTTTATGTGCAAAAAAAACACTTCCGTGCAAATTTTTATGAACCAATTTGTAAATATAGTGATTTTTTTGAATCCATATATAAAACACCCTATTTTAATTTACAAGTCTAATCATATCAATGCATATATATAATAATATCAATAAATATATTTAATGAAATTAATTTAATACGAGGAAGCTTGTTGATTAAAGACATTGTGAATCACAATTACCACTCAAATAATCTTGATGTTTAAAGAAATTCTCAATAAAATGAAAAACAAAATAAAGAAATTAGAGGAGTGAAGCCTTGGTGACAAGAAAATCTCTACAAAATGTGGAAATTGATGGGACCCACTTCTCTAGAATTCTCCAAAAAGCACGCTGAGATATACACGTAAGTGTTTTCAAAAAAGGCAAGGGTACGAGGTATTGCTTGAAGCACACAGAGTTGTTTCACTAAAACCATGCAAACATTTGTGCTTCACAGCTAAGCATTGCAAAAAATAGTGACGTCACATGACTTTCACACGATCGGTTATTTTAGTGCTGTTATTCGAGCCGAGCGAGCCCGAGTACCTAAGGCTCGGCTCGGCTCGTTAAACATTTCAGCTAGGCTCGGCTCGTTAAACATT
>JAPKLY010000311.1:502819-548837 GCA_026898435.1 Prunella vulgaris
GGCTCGGCTCGTTAAACATTTCAGCTAGGCTCGGCTCGTTAAACATTTCGAGCTAAAAAGAAGGTTCGGCTCGACTCGTTTATTTTAAGAGTAAGCTCGGCTCGAGCTCGAGCTCGGCTCGTTTTGCCAAACGAGCTAAGCTCGATAGAGCTCGAATTTTTTATTTGCAAATTATTTTACTCTTACATATTCAACTCTAAATCATCAATAATTGATGCACAATAACATAACTTGAAATTATAACATGAATAACTAATCCATAAAGCAAAAACCATCAATCCATAAAGTAAAAAATATTAATCCATCATCTTAGAAATCTCATATTACATCAACGATTCCACACAAATCCACAAATAAAACACAAGTTTGCAACGCATAATTAAGTTTGAATAACATTAACATAGAACATGATGAATCATTGTTTTTCTTGCACCACTTCACTTTTGAACTTTTAGCTCACACTTGATCAGGGAGTACAATTTCTTCAATATCCAATTAATCCTACAAAATATAACAACAAAGTCACTATATTAAAAATACATATAAGACAATATGAAACTTGGAAATGAATAGAAACAATTAAGTGGTGATGAGTTGATGACGTATTTGGAAACGTCAACAGCTCAAGATGCAAATCTGCAAGCAACAATCCAAGAATAAGAAAAAGGCAAACAAAATACACTATACATAGCACATATATACATTTACCATTTATAAAGATCCAAATTATGACGATTTTTATATCTGTAAATTAGGGTAATACTTTATTGTTTGTATAGGAAAGGTTATCATTTTGTAGATTGATCAAGACTTACCCAAACTCATACATACATAATGATTTCCAGAAAACTATTTGTACCAAGGATTCTATTGATTGAAATGCCATAATATCTTGAACTCTGCATTGCATAACTTGGACAGAGATTATATCTGTAAAGGGTGACAATTAATTTCATGTTAAGTCGTAGCAAAGAGGAACGACCCAAGTCGTCGCAGATTGCAAGACTATACGGATCCAGGATTTCTTTCCAACGAAGACCAAATGTAAAGTTTTTTTAACCAAGAGGGCGAAATTGTTGCTGGAACCAGATAATCTATATAGGCAAATAAAATACACTATACACAGCAGGTCTAAACCAAAACGATGACTAGAGAACTAAAATATATTTTTTTTTAAAAAAGAAAAAGGTTAGGGTTTTGAATAACAAACCTGCGCGACGGCGGTGCTGGGCGTCGGCGTGGCTGGGTGTCCGCGGTGGTTGGGCGTCGTTGGCAGCGGTCCGTGGTGGTTGGGCGTCGTTGGCGTGGCTGGGCGTCCGCTGTGCTCGGCGTCGGCGTGGCTGGGCGACGGCGGTGCTGGGCGTCGGCAGTGCGCTGAACGTCAGCGGTGGCGGGGGCTGGACGTCGCCGGTGGAAGCGGTGGCTAAGCGTCGGCATGGTCTGGCATCGCCGCGAAAATGGTGTGAAGTTTCTATGTGTGTATTGAATTTGGTTTGATAAGATTTGAGTTAGGGTTAGGATAAGGAATTATGAATTTAGGAAATTTTAATATATACTACCTCCGTCCACGAAATTTATGCTCACATTTTTGCACGTGGTTTAATGCAATATGTCGGAGGGTATTACGGGATATTGTGAGGTCCGTTTTGAATAAAGAGAATATTTATGAAAAGTATATCATATGTACTTTCCATAAATACTTTATTTACTCAAAACGGACCTCACAATATCCCATAATACCTTTCGACATATTGCATTAAATCACGTGCAAAAATGTGAGCATAAATTTCGTGGACGGAGGGAGTATTAAATTTATGAACGCGAGCTGGCTCGGCTCGGCTCGTTAACGTAAACGAGCTTTAATGATACTCGAGCTCGGCTCGTTTAGCTATTCGAGCGAGCCGAGTTCGAGCCTTAACGAGCCGAGCCGAGCTCACGAGCAGCTCGTTTATTTTAACAGCACTAGTTATTTGTGTCATTTTATTATTTTAATATTTCTTATATTTACAAAAAAAAATTTATCCAAAATCAATTAAAAGTTAAAGAAAAGAATTATTTATAAATTAGGAAAAATATAAGAAAAACAAAATTTTATTTAGCTAGAAAATTTTTGAACTTTTTAAGAGCAGTATAAATTAAACTTATTTCCATAGTATAAAATTTATAGCAACATTAACATATATACTTACGAATACCTCAAGATGCATTTATTGATTATACAACATAAAATGTGAATGATATCAGTGAATATAACTATTTATTAGTTTTCTGTAATGGAATATTCTAGATTTAACCAGCGTTGATAGCATCTGGATCAGGAATTCTCACAATATGTACCTACAAACATTACGGACAATAAAAATATTTAGAAACTTGATATGTGGCAAAATCAGGTATCAAGGATATTTCAAATTGGATCTTTCATTGGCCAATATACATATGAAAATGTTGAGTCATGTATAATGTTGAATATTCACATTTCAGAATTATATTTTCTCGATGTTCTGATGAAAAGTAGAACCTTAAACTGGAGTAATTAATAGTATGTACATGCATACATCATCATCAGCTTTTATGAACTCCAAAAAAATTGTAACAATTAATTACCTTAAATTTGCAGGGTTGTATTGTATCAACTGAAAAATAACCATTTCCCCACTTTTTAATCCATGCAAACGGGAAAAGTCCACCCATCCCGCACTCGAACCACGTCTTGATAGAATAAATTTTGTAATTTACTCTTCTCCTGAGTCATCCACCAATACAACACGACAATCGTGTTTAGGTAGATGAAGGTCGCAGAAATCTTTGGTAAAATACTGTCATTCGAATTAATCATTAGCACAAAGAGCTTCATTTAGTTTCCCAACATTTTCTCATACAATACATAACAGGATAATCATTTTACATACTTACCATCCAAAAGCCACTCTTAACATTAGATGGGGAGCATGCGCTTTACAAAACAAGGAATATCATTAGGTAAACTTGCAAGAGTTCGTTCCGTTTTCACCACTACAGAAAACTGAGATAAAGTATTATCATACAAGTCCTCAAGTTTGGCCCGGGTATGTCCCTTGCTTCAAAATTTATACCACACAAATTAGTATGTTTTAGATTCAATCAAAGGGAAATGTGTGAAAAATGGAAGTTCCCTAAGATAAATTATTTACCTTCTTGATGTCTCAGTTCTGTCTGACGCCTGTTCAAGAATTAGGAAAGATGCATTAGTTTACAGAATAACTATTCATATGTACCTCAATCATAAAAGGAAATAAACATACAAAAGTTAAACATTCTAAAAGTACAAGCAGACCATTAAAGGATGAAAGACTGTTACTGTTATGCAAATTAACACTGTATAGAATATTCTCAATTCTCCCAAAGGAGTTAAGCCTGAATATTTTAGAAAATTACCCTAATATGCATCGAGTTCATCTAAAAAAACAATCACTTCAATGAAAAATATAATGCAAGAAAACATGACTTTCCCTTTGATTACTATATTATAACTCCATAACTATGCAGGAGGTAAAGCATTTCAAATGTTGAAAACTTCAACCATATTTTTCAAGATTTCATTGCTATGAGTAAGCATTTGGAGCATTGAACAAGTTCAAAATATAAATAAATGCAAATAGTGGCTTATTTGGAATCTTAAATTTGGGATTTTGATACTTATAGATTGGGACTCTATAAATCGAAGCCCCAAACCCACTAAACATGCATCTCACTAGGCTAAGGGCTTTTGAGAGCTCCCAAAGCCATCTTAAAGGAAAGAACACTCAAGTTCTTCCCCATTGATGATGTTCTTTGTCAATCACCACAAATGTATACCCCTAAGGTAGATGGTAAAATCGTACCCAACAATTAACGCCGCTTGTGGGAAACGAAAATTTGTTCATCTTCAAACAATGATCTATTAGTTATTACCAAGAAAAATCCAGAAAATTTCACAGCTTACCTTTAATTGTATTGAGTTCTTCTTCGTCTTCGTTTTCTATTAGAAAAAACAAACGTAGACAGGAATAATTTTAAAAAGTATTTAAAAGAATGTAGAAAATTATCATGGGTTCTATAAAATTTCGTCAGTCAGTTGGATAAAAATCTCCACCGTCAATTGAAAGAGTGAGTTAGTATAATTAGGAATAGTGATGTTTGTAAACAAATTTTTTTGTTTTTATTTTTACTAAAAACACTAATTATTAATATTGAAAAAGAATTTAATACACTTCGAGCAATGACTATCGTCCATTTCACCGCTAAAACTACTACTCTTCCATTTTTAAATCAGTTTCAACATTTCCTTTTTTAGTTTGTCTTACATAAGTTTTCACACCAAAAAGTAAAAAAAATCCCACACAACCATCTCCGACACTAAATATACTCATTTTTCTAACAAAATATACTAAAAATTACATAATTAAAATTGATTTGACTGAAATATCCCTACATCATTAGTTTAATAAAGTGAAAGTTGTGTTTTTATTATTTGTGCCCAAACAAAAATAGGGTTACAAGTTTATTAAACGAGTTCTACTAACTACTAGGCAATAAATGCAATTGCTATCAAACTTAGGGAATCAAACAAGATAAAATGAAATTTTACTTTACAAATCCACCGCCGCAATAGAAAAATCTTTAGATATAGAATTGTATTTATGAAAATTCTATGGAGAAAACGCAATGACATTAACTGATATAACCATGGATCGACGCATCAAAACATAAAAGAAATAAAAGAGAAATATATATTTTAACATCTTACCTTTAATTGTATTGAGTTCTTCTTCTCCGCCTTCGTTTTCAATAAGAAAAGACAAAAATATCACAAACATTAAAAAGAGTATATAATAAAAATAATCAGATACAAATTACATAAGTTGATTCGAAACCTTAGCTAGCGGGTGTGATGGATTATAATCTGGATCATCAAACCTTTCTCTCTTAATTCGTTTTTGTTTTAGTTTCTTTGTTCCCATGACTTCCATTCTCTTTCTTTCACTAAGAACCCCCAAATTTGGGGGTTCATAGTATCCACTATCCACCAATACCACACGTGAATCATGATTGGGTAAATGAAGGTCCTAGAAATCTTTGGGAAAATACTGTCATTCAAATTAATCATTAGCACAAAGAGCTTCATTTAGTTTCCCAACATTTTGTCATACAATACATAACAGGATAATCATTTTACATACTTACCATCCAAAAGCTACTCTAAACGGTAGATGGGGGCATGCGCTTTACAAAACAAGGAATTCATTTGGTACTATCAAACACGTCCTCAGGTTTGGCCCGCTATCCCTTGCTTCAAAATTTATACCACACAAATTAGTATCTTTCATTATCAATCAAAGGGAAATGTGTGAAAAATGGAAGTTCCCTCAGATAAATTATTTACCTTCTTGATATCTCAGTTCTATCTGATGCCTGTTCAAGAATTAAGAAAGATGCATTAGTTTACGGAATGAATATTCATATGTACCTCAATCATAAAAGGAAATAAACATACAAAAGTTAAATTCATATTTATAATTTCATATTTATAGTTTTCTACGTGTTATTATTTAATTAGACATAATTTCAATGTTTATACAAATTCATAATAAATTGTCCACCCCATGAATCTCCTTCTTAGAGGGTAGAGTTGAAAATCTAGCTAATGAGTAAGGTCGAATACTATGAAATTAATATTTCACACATGTACAAAGTCGAACATTAAGATGGAAAGATTCTTTCACATCCCAACCACGTATAGTTTCCATCTTCATGGGATTTACAAAGTCGAACATTAAGTGGGCTAAATCGAATTTCATGATGTTCTTTCTCTTTACTTCAACAATCTTTTAAGTTGATCGATTTAAACGGGCTAACAAATTATGACTAGACTAATAAAATTCCTAAGTTGCTTACATACTATCTCTTTAAAGCATATCAAGTTACACCGTAGTTCAATTGCATATAATTTGATTGGTGTGTGCATAAACAATTTATACTCATCCACACTAGAAGTAACATACAATACAATTTAAGCTCATGCGTGAAAAAGCTATCATTTGAATTTATTAGATAGTTTATACTGCATCAATGAGTCGTGAATTCGGAAGTTTGCAAAAACTTATACTATATCAAGGAGCCATAATTTGATTTGGGAGTTTTAAATGGTTTTAGTGATTTGATTTGAAGAAGACCTCAAATTGAAATACCGCCGCAATTGTCACTAAATTATCATTTAAATAACTTGATTGCAGGCGACAACAGCCACAAACAAAAGAAACAGTGCCGAGTATATTACAAAAAATGATTAGCCATGCGTATCAGAACTCCACCGGAAATGGCACATTCAATATTTGACATCACACAACTCTCCGATAAATAAGTTATGAAATTTTGTTAGAAAAAGAAAACTAAATGTACAAATTATATCACGTTTCATAAAACCCTAAAATGTTAGCTTACCTAGTAGTGGTCTCTATGAGGGAAAATAAAAGCAACAAGGGAGACGCCAAAATGAGCTTCCACTCCTTCACGCCGCCGCCTGAGAGCGCTGGGAGGCTCCGGCTGGACTGGGGCGGAACACGAAGGCCGCGGTGGCGGCTTGTAGCAAAATAATAGGGTTTCTTCTCTCAATTTGCGGGAGGGATGGCAGAGGAGGGAGGTGTTGACTCTGGGATAAAAATACTCCGAATTATTTAATAGCAACTCTTAATTTAACTTCCCTCAAGAAAAAAAAAAAGAAAAAAAAAACTCTTAATTTAACCTATCAAAAAAAAAAAATTAATTTGTTTAAAACCCAAAATCCTCAAAATATATCTCTACTAGTACATAACCCGTGTACTATGCGGGTGGTGAATTAATTTTTAAAATTTTTTTTAGTATATAAATCATATTTTATTCAAATACTTTGTAAAATAGATGATGCCAAAACATTTTAATTTTAATTTAATTAATTGAATAAATTATTTATGTTAATGCTATATTTTAGGATAATTAAAACATAATCCTGAAAAAGAATTTTAGGTAAATTCGTAAATAATTTTTAGGTACATTCGTAAATAGATTTTGTAATGTTATTGCTATGAGTAGGTCTCCTGTGCAATATATGTCAAAAAAGAAAAATTTTGAAAACTCGCGGGTCAATAGGGTCAAAATAACAAAATTCGCGGATCTTGAACGGGTCGGATCAGATTTGGGCAATTTTCAAATTTCAAGATTTTCGCTTCCAGTTGGTGATACTGTATGAGTAAATTTATGCTACTATAAGGTCAAATATGTACTACTATAAGAACAAATGTTATTTTTTTTTACATATCTTCATTTGTTTTTGTAGAAAACAAATATGTTAATACAATGTAAGATCAATATGTGTATTGTTATAAGAAAAATATTCGTTTTCATAAATATTTATTGATTTTTATATAAATTATTATTTTTTAAGATGTAGTAGCACATATTTTGTCTTACAGTAGCACACATATGTTCATGTGGTATACATTCTGGGATTTCGATAAAATTAGTTTTTTAAGATGTAGTAGCACACATATGTTCATGTGGTATACATTCTAGAATTTCGATAAAATTTATTTTTTAAGATGTAGTAGCACACATTTTGTCTTATAGTAGCATACATATGTTCATGTGGTATACATCCTGGGAGTGGCGAGATAATAACACATGTAAAGTATTATTACATTAACAACATATTATCAACATAAAGTTAATAATAAAATGAAAAATAAATTAAGAAACACATATGTGTTCTTGTAAAAATAGTAAAATACATATTATTCTTATAGTTACTTTAAAAGTACGAAAAATTAACTTTTTAAGATGTAGTAGCACACATTTTGTCTTACAGTAGCACAAATATGTTCATGTGGTATATATTCTGGAAGTGGCGAGAATTTTCCTTAAAAATTTTATTGGATCCGCGAATTTTTATTTGGAGATATTGCACGCGTCGGGTATGGTGCAATATTGCATAAGAGTTTTTGTGTATTGCTATTTTTTAGTTAAATTTGAAAATAATTATAGTTTAAAAAAATTATAATGTTGACATATTTTTAAAATTATAATTTTATAATTTTGACCTTTTTAAAAAAAAATTAATTTAATATTAATGGTTTTAAATTTAAAATTGTATAATTGATACCATTTTAAAATTTTAAAAAAGAAATGTTAGGATAATTAAAAATATAACCTAAATATTTTTAGGTAAATTCTTAAATAATTTTTTAAGCTAAATTCATAAAAAAAATATGTTACTGCTATATTTTAGGTAAATTCGTAATACTTTTTTTGGTTTAAAAATTATGATTTTGACATATTTTTAGAATTTTAATTTTGACATATTCAAATATTTTGTTTTAGTTTAAATTTAATATGAACGAATTTAATTTTTTGTTAAGGATAATTATAAAATATAACCGTAAATAATTTTATGTAAATTCATAAAATTATTTTTTAGGTAAATGGTAAATAATATTTTTTATGTTAATTGCTATATGTCAATTGTCAGGTGAATTTGTAAATAATTTTTCTTTAAAAAAATATAATTTTGACATATTTTTAAAATTTTAATATTAATTTTGACTAATTCAAAAGTTTTGGTTTGATTTAAATTTAATATGAAAGTTAAAATGGTTGCGTAATTAATTTGTTTTAAAAAAATATAATCTTGATATATTCTTATAAGCATAATATTAATTTTGACTTATTCGAATTTTTTTTTTTATTTTACTTTAATACGAACAGTTTAAAAAATACGCAAATAATTTTGATTCAAAAAAATTATAATTTTGATATATTTTAAAATTATAATTATAATTTTGATATATTCAAATAATTTTTTTTCAAATTTATTATATATATATATATATATATATATATATATTAAATGAGTTGGGAGGTAATTAAGTAAGAAGAGTTGAACTCATAATATATATTTTAAATAACAAAAAATTGTGAGAATTGTGTCATACGTGAGATCATACACCTCAAGCAAAACTAATTTATTATAAAATTATTTTCCTTCCCTCAAGAAAAAAAAAAACTCTTAATTTAACCTATCAAAAAAATTTTAATTTGTTTAAAACCCAAAATCCTCAAAATATATCCCTATATTGCGATAAAAATAAAAAGAATTAGCATACCATATATTATTCACCATATGTCATTTAATTTCTATAATATTTTTACTACATAAAAAAACTATACTCACATTCTTTTCTCTATTTCGAAATTTTTTTAAAAAAAATTGTGACTCTTTCTCATTCCTTAATTTTTAATAATTATTGTTTAAAAGAATTACTTATATTTTAAAAATATATTTAAATTAACTAAATTTACAAAAATATATAAATCAATTGACAAAACAAAAGACTTCTTATATATTTAAAAAAATTTAAATCATTTTAAATATAAATTAAATTTTAAAACATTTTAAACTTTAAAAATCTGAAAAACATATTTGATTAAAATCTTTAAACAAATACAAAATCTGAAAATTCATTAAAAAATTTGTTTAAAAGAAAATTTAAAAAATAAACAATCTTTACCTAAAAAGATAAGCTAAAGCTTAACAAAATCAGAAAGTATTTTTAAAATGTTAATTAGATATATAATTAAATTAAAAATTTATTAAATTTTAATTTTTATATATCTTAAATTAAATTTTAAATAATTTTTTAATTCATTTTTTAGTTTAACTATTTTTAAAGATTTAGTAGGAGTTTTAAAATAATTTTATTTGAAGATTTAGTTGATTTATTTTAATGTTTTTAAATTTTTATTTAGTTTTTGTAATTTTTAATTTTATTTTAATTTAATTATTTCAATATTTATCTAATTTAAAAAATATATAAGTTTTAATTATTTATATTTCAATTATTAAATTACTTTTTCATGTGCAACGTTTTTTAAAAAAATTAACCGTTTAAAATTCAAAGATTCAAATTTGAAATTATATAAATTAAAAGACTAATAGAGAAAACAAAATTTAAAAAATATATTAATTTATTTAATATTTATATAAAGATAATTTAATCTTTTTATGTCTATTTATTTTTGTCTCTAAAATTTTATGATATGTTTTGATATTTTTTTGGGTATAAATATTGATACTTTTAAAAAAAATTAATTAAAAAAAAATAAGTCTTGTAACTTTTTTATATTTATGAAATTAATATCCTCAAAAATATAGAAATTAAAGTTTAATAGTCAAACTAATGTTTAAGCTGCTAAACAGAGACTAGTCCGTATAAGATAAATTATTTTTAGATATGGTACTATTGGTCATACATTCTTATACTGTGGATTACAGATACTCCTCTTCGTGTACTCCTGTGATGTAAACATAAGATTCGATTACCTGCGCTTAAGGCTGTAAATGTCAAAGGCACTATTCCGGTAAGTGCAGTAAAAATCGTCCAACAAATCAGCTAATTACATTTAATTCTATAATTTATAAAAAAAATTATAAGTTTAAACTATAGCTAACACAAAATCGTGATTTTAATAGCATTAAGCCTCTAATTTTTACAATAAAATCATATTAAGAAATCCAATCAAGCAGCATCACGAGAGCTGAAATCAGATCAGAGAGCGGAAATAACTTTGGTAGGCCATCATTAAAATCCAATTTAGGGGTGTTTGGTATTAAAAAAATTCATTGGTAATGAAAATTAGAATATACACATAGTAATTATTGCATTTAATGAGAACAAATGAGATATATAACATTATTTTTCCTCATTGGTATTAAAATTCATAGTAATTATTTCATTGGTAATAAAATTCTTCACTGGTAATGGAAATTAGAATATACACATAGAACTGTTAGAGTAAATGTGTGTTATTATAAGAGTAAATATGTGATACTGTATGTATAACTATTTATTTGTCCTTAGAAAAAATATATATTGTCGGATATTAGAAAATGTATTATAACAACATAAATAAATAAAAAATCACATATTTATTATTGTAAAAATACATGTTATCCTTATAGTTACTTTAAAAGTACAAAAAATTAATTTTTTAAAAAACAATAACACATATTGTGGCTTATAGTAACACATATATATTCATATAATAATACATTTTGAGACTAGCGGTCTGACCTACTTAAAATCCGTGAATTTTTATATATATATTTTTTAAATTATTAATACATGTGCAATATTGCATAAAAGATTTCTCCATAGAGAGGAACACTCACGTGAAACGGGTAAATTTTAAAAAAAAAATTAGTGCGGATCCCAGGCAACACGCGGGTCAAAGACCGGGTCAACCATGAAATCCGCGATTCTTAATCTTGACTTTCCCAGCAAGAAATCAACTCCAAAAGAAAACGGCGACGCCAGAAGAGAATTACAACGGCGAAAACGACGATATCAAATGTAAGATTCTAATCAACAAAGCAACGAAATCATTTAAAGCAAGTCAAGAACAACAAATCAAGGTAAAAATCAAGGAAAACAAGACAACAAACACACATAATATGGACGATTATTTCCCAAATTGCCAAATAATATCAACAACAAATTCTACGGGTTCTACAATAGGTAACACGAATACATAACACGTTGGAAAAACATTACAAAAATATGTGTTACTCAATGTATAAATTTATGTTACTAAATGAATATATCTATTTTACTATTCAAACTGTGTTACTAAATGAACATATACATGTTACTATTAAATATGTTACTTAAGAACCAAAGGTTGACCCGGGAAATTTTTTAACTGACCCGATCCGCCAATTTTAATTTGACTCATTTAACAATATGGTATCATTTCACACCGTAAAATATTTCATATAAGTTTTTGTGTATCTCTTAATTTAAGTTATCTAACAAATTCGCCAAAGTAACCTTCATACCTTTAGATAAATTGATATTGAGCAACACTCATATAAATTTCTATCGTAAAAATTTTCAAATATATATATAAAATATGGGACAAAACCCACGCTCATCCGCGATAAGTTGATTTCCTCCCACCACTGCATACTAATTCCCCAACTTCCCCCACCCTGCCTCCCAACCCCACACTCCATGCATATCTCCCAGTCCAGCCCCACGGCATTAATTTTTTTAAAGTTTATTTCAATTTTTTTAATTATTATGTTAGTTAAAAAATATACATTTAATATTATATTACAAATAAATATATATACACATAATAATATATATTTAATCTTACAGTAACACACATTTGTTCTAATAGTAACACACATCTGTCTCCCAATTTGTGTTACAATGGACAAATGTGTGTTACTGTATGGAAAAAATATATTTTTATAAGAATAAATATGTGTTTCTTAATTTATTCATCATTATATTGTTTCATTTAATACATATGTTATTATATGAAAAAAAAAACTATTTTTATAAAAATAAATAAATATTTGTGAATAATCAATATTTATTCTTATAGCAACACACATTTTGCTCTAGCATTATGTGAATTTTTTTTTATTCTATAAAAACAAATGAATATATGTAAAATAACAACATTTTATAAGATAGTAACACACATTTGTCTCCCAATTTGTGTTACTATATGGGCAAAATATATTTTTATGAGAACAAATATATCTTTCTTAATTTATTTATCATTCATTTAAATGTAGGTATATTGTTTCATGTAATACATATGTTATTATTAGAGATGTTAATCCGGGTCTGGCTAATAGGGCCGGGCTAATAGGGCCGGCCCGTTTAACCCTGAAAAATGCAGGGTTAGGGCCATGCTTTCATTGGCCCGTTTAAATCCGGGCTTTTTTGACCGGGCCCTATTAGCCCGCGGGCTAAACGGGGCTAGCCCGCCGGTTAACCGAGTTCGCCCGCTAGCCCGCATAATTTTTTTATTTTATATATATCTATTAAATATATAATATACTTATTAGTTATTATTATTATTAATTGAAGTTATCTCCAATTTCTATTTAGGTGTTATATTAATTTTAAGTATTTATACTTGAACTTTTAAATACCAGTTAATTTTTAAATATTTAAGTGTTGACGTTTGAACTTTTGTAATTATATTAAACTATTTTTATTAATTTTAATGAAATTATGGATAATGTTTAGGTTCTAGTTTAAATATTAACATTTTATGACAATTATTTTAGATTATGTGTTAAATTTTAGATTTTTTTTATTATTTGTGATATGACTGTTTATGACCCGTTTAGCCCGAGGACCGCTAGGGTTAGGGTTAGGTCTCAAATATTAGAGGACCGTTAAGAATGAACCGGATAAGGCCCTAACCCGTTAGGTGTGACCCTATAGGGTTAGAGCTAGCCCGTTTAACATCTCTAGTTATTATATGAAAAAAAATTATTTCTATAAAAATAAGTAGATATTTGTAAATAATCAATATTTGTTCTTATAATAACATATATTTTGCTCTTACATTATGTGAAAAATTATTTATTTTATAAAAATAAATGAATATATATAAAATCACAATATTTTATAAGATAGTAACACACATTTACTCTAATAGTGACACATATTTGCTCATCAATTTGTGTTACTATATGGGCAATATGTATGTTACTGTAAGGGTAAAATGTATTTTTATAAGAATAAATATGTGTTTATTAATTTATTCATCATCCCTTTAGGCATATTGTTTCATTTAATACATATGTTATTATATTAAAAAATAATTATTTCTATAAAAATAAATAAATATTGTATGAATAATCAATATTTATTTTTAAAATAACACACATTTTCTCTTGCATTATGTGAAAAATTATTTATTCTATAAAAACAAATGAATATATGTAAAATAACAAAAAAAAATTAAGATAATAACACACATTTTCTCTAATAGTAACATATATTTGCTCTCCAGTTTGTGTTACTATATGGGCAAATGTGTGCTACTATATGGATAAATGTGTGTTAGTATACTAACATAATTTGAAAGCAAGTTTTTAAATTTATTATATAATATTATTTAATTTATTTTTAAATTTAAAATAATTAAAAAATAATAATAAATCAAAATCTTTTTGCATGGAATATTATTTGGGGGTGGGGTGTAGGGAATTAACATTTTCATATTACTTGGGCCTGGGTGTGGGCTTGTGTGCGTGTGGAGGAGGTGCGAGCGGGAGAACGTGAGTTTATTATTATTTTTAGTTTATTTTTAGAAATTTTTATATAAATTCTTGTCATTGATATCTAATTAATTTTAATTTTTTTAATACCAATTTTAGAATTTACTACCTCCGTATCACAAAAGTTTGCATACTTTCTTTTTTAATTTGTCCCACAAAAGTTTGCACACTTTCAAAATAAAAATATTCCTTTAGATCTCCTTCTTTAAAAAATCTTTACTTCACCATACATATTCTACTTATTACACTTTTTCTTAAAAATCGTGCCCCAAAAAATACCGCAAATTTTTGGGGGACGGAGATAGTAATACTTAAATAATTTCCAAGTTTCGAAAATATACTACTTGCCAACATCAACTTTTCGAAAATCATACTTAAGGGGCTAAAATTGGACTTTTTTTTATTTTGGTCCACTAACTTTTAACATACTAAACCCAAATAAAATAATTAAATTCTTAATTTCATATCACAAATACGTAAACTAACTTAATTACTAAAATCTAAGGCAAGAAATTTAGACTAAAAAGCTCAAAACGACTAAAATGACTTAAAAACGTAATACTTGAAAACATAGCGTAACAACTTAAAAATTTCAAACATCTACTTGAAATTATACTTATAATTCATTTAAGTTGCGCGTAGCAGTTTCTGAATATATATACAAATCTTCTTCATTTCTTCTACTACTGCCACCACCCTTGATGATTTATAAGCCAAAGAATAAAGATTAGTAATTTTTTATGATACACGGATACTTCTAAAAATATTATAATGCAGTATCGGATTCGCATCCGCATCTTAAAAGGTAAGATTTTTGAATTCTCGTGTCGGATTCTCCACGTGGCGAATCCAGCTAACGAATTCTCGAATCCACTGCACGAATCTATTTATAAGCATTAAATATATTATTTAAATTGAATTTTATTATTTCGTATATTTTAAATTGATAGTGTGACACTCGTTTTAGATTGAATTTATTACTATGATTTATGTATTGAACTAATGTAACTCGAATTGATTTTTTTTTACATAATTATATTATATTATTGAATATACTCAAATTTTAGGTGATAAAAAATATAAATGATTTATAAATTTTTTATAACAAAAATATATTTTTAGATATTATATATAATAAAATATAAATAAATAGACATATCCTTAACGAATCGCACCCTAATTTTTTTTTAAAATTGTATGCCCTCGTATCATATCGCACCCGCATCTGTGTATCCGCACCCGTGCAACATAGGTAATTTTCAATCCTTCAACGGCTGGAGACTTGGGTTTGTTCTCTGTGAAAATGGGATAATAATTATAAAATGGATCAGTTTATTTAGACATTATTATATGGAAAGTGCGCAGAATTTATTTTTCCAAATATACGTGAAATGCACAAAGTGTTCTTTTCTTGCCACTAGATATTTTGAATTTAGTAAATTCATTCTTGTATAGTGCACACCACTAATTTCGTATGCTACACCATGCGAATGTGAAGTTTAAAAAAAAATAAACAAAAAAGTGGTCCACTAAAGAACAAAGTTGTATATGCTTAGTAATGGAGATATTGATTAAAGTTACATTAAATATTTGTGTTATATTAAATAATTTAGATTTATATATTTATGTTTAGTTAGGATATGATTTGATGATTTTATTTATTTAGGATTTTATATGTTTTTTATTCTCTAAATAGTTTAGTATTATAAAAAGGTATCTCAAGTTTATTGTAAAAGGAGAAGAATTGATTAATGAAAAATATGAGCTTATCTCCAATATCTCTTTTATGGTATTCTATATAAATCAATGTATTTGAGTGTGTCATTTTTCCGGTCATTCTTAGAATCAACGGAATTAGTGTGTGTTTGTGTAGTACGTATTTATTATCTTTGCTATAAGCTCTCGCCGCCTGCATCAGTTGGTAATCAGAGATCAGATATGATTCTCGATTATGGTTCCGAGTTTTCAACCGATTTATGATATTATTCGTGAACAGTCAACGTATGAAGATGCTCGTGCATGCACATATCATCTTTGGTTCTACTTTCCATAGTGAAGACGATGGACTACCAATCTACAATCAATACTCCGATGACAATTGTGGTTATGATGGACCACCAATTTTTTATGAGTATATTGATAATTCGGTGGATATCGGTGATGGTGCATATGATTGCCTACCGATTTTTGACAAGGAAGGTGATGGTAATTTTATATTTGAGCTTTATTCGTGTGAGAATGATATAGATAACGAAGGATATAGGTACTTTTGTGTTGATGATGTTTGTCATAACATCTTTAAATCGACAGATTTGATGTTTGACGATAAGTATTTTTTACTTTTTACGAATGGTGATTATTGATATTTTGCCCAGTATTGTGCAATATGTAGTAACATGTTCTGGTAACATCAGAAATTGTCCTTTATCCTAAACACTAACTCCGATTATTATATATTATCTTTTAATGTCTAAAAATGCAGGTTGAAGACCAATTCAGTTCTGGTCAGGCAGTTGAGTATATAGAGTAAGGAGTTGAAGACTTCATGGGACGGTTACTAGGTTAGTGGAGGGTAGTGGAAGGAGTTTCTAGATCACAATAACCGTGGTCTAACTATTCAATACGTGCAATATTCATTCTATATAAATAGAACACGTACGGAAACACAATAGATGAGTTCAATCCGATTGAGAAATTTACATCGCAAGTCAAGATTCTAGATAGGATGGTTCTTCACGTTGTTTGATAACTTATGCGCTTCAAAACGGTGTTGTTCAATAGCTTGTGCATTTTGCAACACAAAACCTTCTATAGAGCCATGATTAGCCTAGTAATAGATTAGTCATACACTTCATAGAAGGACTATGTTCTCTATTTAGATCTCATGTGTCAGATCTGATTGTTTATTATTTGTATCACTACTCATTTTAGTGAAGTTTTGCCATGCGTCACTCATACACTATTTATAGTGTATGAAAAGTTTTGAATTCACAAATTCTGTTTAAGTCTTCCACTGTGTCAATGTTGTCTACTTTGTTCCAACACTTCATGACAACATTCTGCAAACAAAATACATACACACACTACCCCACTTTCAGTGATTATTATGGTGCTCTAGCGATAATTTATTTTGATATTGTTATTTTTTGGCTACACGAATTCAAAAATGTTCCAGCTCGTTTACACACATTTACCAGCACATTAGAGGGTGAATCGTCTTCAAAAAGGGGAGAATGAGATATTGTTGAAGATTACATAATTTACATTCGATAGTTGAGTTATTTTATTTATGTTTAGTTAGGATTTGATTTGATTTTATTATTTTAGGATTTATATGTTTCTGATTCTCTAAGTAGTTTAGTATTATAAATAAGTATCTCAAACTTATTGTAAAGGGAGAAAAATTGATTAATGAAAGAAATGAGTTTTATCTCATATATCTCTCTTATGCTATTTTGAATGAATCAACGTATTTGAGTGTGCCACTTTTTTTAGTATTCTTAAAATCAACCAAATTAGTGCATATTCGTGTTCTACGTATTTATTATCTTTACTATACGTTCAACGTATTTGAATGTATCACGTTTTTTGATATTCTTAGAATCAGGGAAATTAGTGTGTGTTCGTGTTCTGCGTATATATTATCTTTAGTATAAGCTCTCGCTGCCTGTATCACTTAGTCTATTTCTATTTGATTAGTATTGCAAGGATAAAGTATAAAAATGGTGGGAAATATGCATATGTAAGATTTTTATTTTTCTAAAAAAAAGGTGAAAGTGTAAAATTTTCTGGATGATGGTGGTCACAGGTCAATCATTTATTGTTCCTTTTTTTTTTTTGACGGACATTCATTTATTGTTCTTGTATTAGGTAAGAGCATTAAAAGGGTATATTAGGTAATTTGCCTGGAGTGTATTAATCAACAAAGGAATGTCCTGATTTGCGAAGTGTACTTTCAAAGATTGGGATCTAAATAAATCTGCACTTTTGATCCCACATGACATGTATTATTTTAGAATTGGTCCCATAGATTTTATTATTGGTCCCGTAGGATTTTTTTTCTTGCACTTATAGTCCCAAACGTTGCACTTGTAGTCTCAAACGTTACAAAATTTATATATTTGATCTCAAACATTGACGGCTCCATTAAATGCATGGTTTGCAGCGCTAGTCCCATAAGATTTACTCTTCCTAACCTTTCAATATAATATATATTTCCCTCCCATCAATGTACACAATCTTCAACCCAACTTAACTTTAATTTTTCTATACTTTATCAATTATACCAATCCAACCTAAATAATAATTATTTTTAAATACATATTACATACAATTAAATTTTTTATATTAATTTATATTAATGTTTGTTCCTAAATTATTTTTTAATTACTTTGGATAATAGGAACGGAAAAATATAAATAAGATCAAGATTTGCCTATTAGTTTGTGTGATAATTGCTCAAATTTTTTGTGCTTATTTGATTAATACTATTAGAATTTCACACACTTTTATATTAAATTCATTAAATGCGCAAGAAAGATATTTGTGTTATTATTTTGGACAAAAATTTGTATGAGCCCGAGTTCACGGTGAACTCGGATTTATCAATTATCACTGTCATGTGTATACATTATCATTGTTATGTATATTCACTTTCACTGTTAAAAATTCAATTATATTTTTATAACAGTGGTACTATATATGAATAACAGTGATAGTAATTACACATAATAGTTATATGAGTTCATATGAATTCGAGTTCACAAGAGACCTACCCATTATTTGGTAGGAAATTGATTTTTATTTTTTTTGAACAAACACATAATTTGTGAAGGCTATTAAACAGGCCCAATTGATGGGGAAAATTGGAACTACTGAGATATAAAGCGGCCCATTTCAAATTGATGGTAATCAAATATAAGTAAATTGATGGCCCAGAATATGGATCAAGAAGCCTATTTTATGGAAATAGAATTCCATCGGAAGCATGAATGGCAAGAGTACTTATGTAGCTGATATATACTTTTCAACCATATTCATTATTTTTCTGATCAATCATATATCAGTAAATAAATAATATTTTTAAAACAAAACAACATAAACATGTGGATAACTTACTCAAGAATAATGGAGTTTACCATGTTATAAAGATAACTTATACGAGATAAACAATTAAGGGGCATTTGGTATGAAATTCTTTAATGGTAATGAGAGTGAGGATAAATATATATTAATTATAGTAGATAATGAGAATAAATAAGGTATATAATATTGTTTTTCCTCCTAAATAAGGTAATCATTACCCTTATTTGATTACTCTCATCTCATCCTATAATAATCCTCCTCAATCAATACCACACGTACCACAATAAACAACTTTATTTTTTGTCAATTTATTCCAAAATTGGAGCACAACACTGATGATGTAACCACCATGAACACAAACTCTCATTCAACATTTGTAAGGATAAAGAAGGAAAATAAAATTTCATTCCCATTACCATTGAAGAATTTGAAACAATCGCCCCCTGAAATTCAATAAATGATAAAATTGTTGGGTTGGATTGGGAAAAAAATGAGTGAGAATATTCTCATCCTCATCTAATTAGCCGTGAATCAAATATTCATACGCTATCAAATATTTTAACAGTTTAATCCAATATAAATTTTCTACTGCCATTCATCCATATTATGGAATTTATACGAGATAGGAAGCTAGATTGAGTTTAAATTTTTATTTGATAGAGAATATATTACTAATAATTGGCTAAGTAATGTGGAAACAAGAAATAACAAATGCGTAGACGTTTGAAAGGTGAAACATAACAATTAACAAGAAACCAAATTGCTGTGGCCATACTCCGAAGCAATAAACTCTATTTAGAATATGTACCTTCTTTATTTATATTTATGAATTAATAGACCTTTGGTTATTTTGTTTTAACATTGTTGTTTGAGTACAAGAAGTGTTATTTTTTAATAAATGTTTGATTTAATGTGTTGTTATTTTTAAAAATTTCTAATTAATGACACTTGTATGCTAAATATATAGTGAAACTCTATATGCTAAATAGTAGTATTTTGAGAAAATGATTAATGTGAAACTGAATTTATGAGTTTTTTAAAGAGAAAAACTCCTAAAAAATAGTATTTCATATATATTTCTTTCCGTCCCAAAACTACTTTCACATTTTTTTTATTTGGACGTCCAAATTTTACTTTCACACACCTGAAAAAGAAATTTTTTACATTCACAAAAGTCAATAATATATATATATTTTATTTTATTATTTAATTTTAAACTGACGTACTTACTCTTCTTTTTTTTATTCGCGTGTTCAGTATTAAGTAGTCCTGGGACAGAGAGGAAGTATATTTAATTTTAAAAAAATGACAGAAATTTCGCTTCTTAGCGTGACAAATCAGGTTACACATATTTTTCCAAAAAAATCGCACAAATACAATGGAAAACTCACTCCAAATATGTATTACTAATTTTTTTTTTCAAGAATTGATATAAGGACAAGTATTGCTGTAAGGAGATGTGCATTTTTATTTTGTCCTTTTTTTTTTTTAAATTTTTTTTTTTTTTTTTTTTTTTTTTTTTTTTTCAAATTTATTTCATACAGTGACACATCTTTCTTTACATACACTATAACACGTTTATATTTATATAGTAACATATTGTAAAATAAGTTACATATATTACAATAAAAATAAATATTTATTTTTGTAATGATAAATATGCATTATTTATCTTACATGATTTTTAGTTTGATAAAATATATTTGATCAACCCACTCAAATTTCAGAAATCTTACAAAATATTTATACAATTATCTGCATTATGTGAATATTTATTACGAATAGTTGTCTTGTGAACTTAAGTTTACATGAACTTGTATCACTGTTATATATAGTTGCATCAAGTGTATTTCTAAAAAGTTACATCATTTATTATCGAAAAGTTACACAAATTATTATTGAAAAGTTATACCATTAAAGATACACTTTCAGTAATAATATGTGTGACTTTTCAGGTGTATTTTGTGTAACTTTTTAAAAATGAACTAAAATTGTACGGTACACTTGATGCATACAAGACTAAGCTAGACTACTCATATATATTATTATTATTATAAAAATATACTTAATTTTTAAAAATAATATATATATATAATAATAATAATATACACAGATAACACTAACAAATAATAATACAGAATTTTGTCATTTAATAGGTGAGGGTATTCAATATTCCACGCAATACCCAACATAAACACCCACACAGCAAAGCAAAGCACCTCCAAAAGTAGAAAAACCTCTACCTCCCAAACCCACCCCCCAATTTCCATTTTATAACATCCTCTGCAAAAGCTTTCATCTTCACATCCTCTCTCTCTCTCACACGCAAATCACAACAAATTAATCCAACAGCCAATTCCCAAATGGGATTCTGTTTCTCAAAACTGAAAAAATCCCGAGACATCCCAATATCATCCTCCCCCCAATCGGACTCTCCGCCGCGTCCACACTACTCCTTCCCCCCACCTCCGGCCGCCGCACCCCTATCCCCCACCACCACCGTCGGCCTCATTCTGGGCAAGCCCTACGTCGACATAACAACGCTGTACGACATGGACAGAGAGCTGGGGCGAGGTCAGTTCGGCATCACCTACCTCTGCACAGAGAAGGCGACGGGGGCCAAATACGCCTGCAAATCAATCTCCAGAAGAAAACTTGCGACGGAGAAGGACATCCAGGACGTGCGGAGAGAGATAATGATGCTGCAGCATTTGACAGGGCAGCCCAACATTGTTGAGTTCAAAGGGGCTTATGAGGATAAGAGGAATGTGCATTTGGTGATGGAGCTCTGCTGGGGAGGTGAGCTTTTTGATCGGATTACTCAGAGGGGAAGCTACTCGGAGAAGGAGGCCGCCATGATTGGGCGCCAGATTGTGAATGTGGTCCATGTTTGCCATTTCATGGGAGTGATGCACAGAGATTTGAAGCCTGAGAATTTCTTGATGGTCAATAGGGATCATCATTCTCCCTTGAAGGCCACTGATTTCGGCCTCTCTGTTTTCATTGAGCAAGGTTAGTCCCCATCTTTCAATTAATTCTTTGCTTCAATCTACACTTTTTTTTTTAAAATAAATATCTGCAATTTAAGATTTCTTTTTCAGTCTGTGAAATACATAAACTTATTGCTAATTGCAAAACAATTTTGGAGTATTAATTGTTTAGTTCGAAAAAGTGATCATATTTATAAATTACTAATTTAAAATATTTGAACAAATATATAACTTTTGTTTGGATAGAAACACATTTTTTATTTGCATAGAACCAATTTAATTGCAAAACAGTTTATTGGTACAAAAAAGTGATCAAATTTATAAATTAGTTCAAAATATTTGTACAGATACATAATTTTTGTATATGTTGAAACGTTCTTTTAGAATGCAAGGAACAATATATAATTAATGTCGTGTTTTAAACTATTTTGTAATTTTTTAAACAATTTATATTGAGATTTTGGCTTATGGAGAATTTGGAAAGTTTAAATTTAATTGTATTTAAAAAAAAATCTGGATTTATTTGCTGATTTTGGATGGGATTCTTGTTCTGTTCTTTAGTTTGATGATGTAGGTGTTTCTCATTAGCTGTTTGATTGAATGATTGCTTCGTTATAAAGCATTGGTTGCGGCAAACTGTGATTATTTAATTGAAGTAGTTTGGGTTCTGCTCACACTTTTGTGCAGAACAAGTTAGAATTTTATAATAAATAATAATCATTATAATAATGCTAGTTCTATCTTTAAATTGAATGCTCACAGGATGACTCTTTCTTTACATCACTAATTTTTCACTTTAATATTTTATGGATAATATATTTTATATTTTATTATATCACTTTAATATATGCAATGTGCAATTAATAATAAATTGTAACATTAAAATACGTTCATCGTATATATAAAAAAGGAAACACATGATAAAATAGACAACTGGTTAGGGGATGTTTTTTTTGGTAAGTAAAATTTTATTAATGAAAGAATGGGGTATAACAATACCCTGTACATAATTTAAAGTTTATAAATCCTAACACTCAAGTATTTTTCTCGGGTTCTCTAGCCATTCACCAAACATAAAATTACAAAAGGATGAGAATTTCGTTGAGCACCAACTCCAAAATTTACCTTTAATTTCGTCCATAATTTTCTTCACTCCAAAGTCTTTTCCCTCGAAAACCAATTTATTCCTTTTTTTCCAAATAACTGGTTAGGGGATGTGAGTCGATGTAATATGTTCTCTCAACATTATGTTTCATGCCACATGTCTTTTTGAAAGGACTGAGCTATTTGCATACTAAATTCATCATGCTCAAATTGATAAAATCGGAGTAATAAATCTTTAAGCATCTTTCGAATGACTTTGTATCATCACAAACACCATTATATATATTTTAGTAAATCCAGGGATGATAAAATGATCCATTCCGTCCCGCTCTACTCCATTTTAAGAATGGAGCAGATCTGTCCCGCCTCGCTCGCGGAGCAGATCAGACATGGATCTGCATATTTTTTGCCCCGATCCGCCCTGCCCCGCCCTGATCCGTTCCATATAATATTAATTATATATAATATTAGATATATATAATATTATGTAATATATATATAATATTAAACATATATGTAATGCATATGAAAAGATAACGAAAAGAATAAAACGTAACAAAAAGTATTAATTTTTTTTTATTTAGGTTTTTTTTAATATATTAATTTTAAAAAATTATGAATATTTAATAGATGGGGCAGAGCGGATCAGATCTGCCCCTCGCGGAGCAGACATTGATCTCAAAATGCTGCTCCGCAGTAGAGTATGGAGCAGGGAGGATCAGCGGGTCAGAGGCGCAGAGCAGGTTTGGATATTGATATATCCACCCTGATCCGCTCCATTTTTCATCCCTAAATCTGACTGGTGTGTGACTTATTATATTAAAAAGTGAATTTTTATTATATTAAAAATTAAAATCAGTGTAAACTATTTAATATAATCAGTAAATTCCTTTTAATATAAACAAATTTTAAAGTAAGTGCAGCGTATATAGACTTGTGCATTCTAATATTATATATTGCATTTTAAGTCAATTCAACTTTTAGTTAATTTTTTTCTATTTGGAAAAACATTAAGCAAGTGAAGCTGCAATTGAAAAAAAAAAAAAAACCAATTTGGTGTGAACATGGCGGGTCTATGTGAATATAATCATATAATTTTTTTTATTTGAATATTATGTATTTTTATTTACATGTTATGGAATATATACATATTTATTTATTTATTTTTCTTTCAATTCTATGATTATAAAAATGAAATAGTATTTTATTGAATATCTCTATTGTATCCCAATTAAAAATGACAAACATTTATAAAGAAAAATTTATGAATGAACTATTCGTGAAATATAGTCTCCAAATAGAAAATATAGCGAACTTTAAAAATTATAGATATTTAAAATTCATAGTTCTTCTTTTCTTTAAAATTGCATGTAAAATATTTTATGTGAAATTCTTATATGCAATTGGTGTACGATACTTTTATCAAACAATTAAAATTATTTATACTAGAAAAAATGTGGATTGATTAAAATAATTTTTTTAGACAGTTACCGATATTTAGTATAATTAGTATTTTGATAAAATTAATCTTTAATATAATCAGTCTTAATAAAAAGTGCAACGTATACATCACGTGCAACTTGACACCTCACTCATATTTTATGTGATAGATGCATTTAACATTTGTGAATCCGCCACATACGTAGTTACGACTTACGTGTGAACATCCATGGCCGTTTCAAAACATTAATTATGTTCCTATTTACATATATCTTTCTTTTTCCTAATTTAATAATGATTTAAGAATTCTTTCAATAAAATAAAAAGAGAATGATTAATAGAATTTTAAGATGAAACGCTGTACAAGGATCTTAGCAATTTTTTTTTTTTATGGTAGGTCTATTGTGAACTCGACTTCACATGAATTCGTAGCACTGTCATATGTATTCACAATCACTGTTATTCATATACTGTTATAAAAATATATACTTGATTTTTTAATAGTGATAGTGTATATGCATAACAGTGATGGTATATATATATATATATGACAGTATTTGAGAACATGAGTTTACCGTGAACTCGAGTTCATACAATTTTTTTTTTTTGATAGATATATTCCATGTGTATGTTAATTACGTGCACCAATTTTGTTAGGTAAATTTTTCTATAATCAAATAAATAATAATTCGAGCACATAACTTTACAATATAAACTACGCACAATTATTTTATAGGAATTTCCTAAACAAAATATGTTCATAATATAAAATTTATATAATTACATTTATTTGGTGATATCATTCATTTATAAATTAGTATTACAATATAAAATACTGTAAATATTAATTTATAGAAATAATAATATTAGTGAATGAATGATTAAATATTTTATGCTCCCCTTTCACATTATGTAAGACATGTGTTTTAATTTTTTTAATTAATAAATATTTTTTTAAAAATAAATATATATATATATATAGTGTAAATATTTTATTTTTTAAAACGTAAAATTTATTTTAAAATATTCAGAAAAAAGAAAACGTGAAATTAAAAAAGGCATACGAAAAATAAAAAGTTTTAAGAGGGTGATAGTACGTAAAAATGTAAAACAGATATATTGGACAATTTAGAATTGACACGACAAGTTTTTGTGATAGAGACTTCTGCTGTGGATTCCACTTTAGGTCAACAAGACCAGGTCAATTGGAAAATGACAGGTCAACCACGTCAACGTTGCTGTCATATTAAGATTTTTTTTTGTGTGTATACGGTATCTAACATTTATTTTGATATTCTACCGTGCAACTTAAGTTTATTTTTAAAAAATTATAAAATACTATTATTATTAAAAAATATAATTTTAATAGTATAATATTTTAGTAATAATTTATATAATTTTATTTGAATATTTTAATTTTGTTTTCATATACTTAATAAAATATTCTATATTTATAAAAATTAATAAGATATATTTTAATAATTTTATCATTTTATATTTAAATATTTCTTTTATATATTGGTGTTTCATTTTCAAATATAAAATTTATTTCGGGATAGAAGAGTATATATGATAGAATACGAAAAATGTGATTTGAAAGAAATGTCAAATGTAGTGGGTATAGTCATGGACGGACCCTTGTGGGGTACAGGGGGCACCGGACCCCTCTGAAATTTTGTAAAGTTTTAAGAGTATTTTAGTAATTTTATATTTAAATAATAAAATATATATTATATATAATATTAATGGTGGTAGTGAGGTACATGCTACAACTTATATAAGAATAAATAATGACATTATTTTTTTTCTTGGGCTGAAATATTTTGGGTTTAATAAAATTAAGGTCACTTGAGTTTTGACCATCAACCCATTTAATTCCTACGTATAAATGAAAACTAACTAAAAGTTCACTAAATTAAAATTCGAGTTTCAATGATAATTTAGAAGTTTCACTGAAATTTAGTTTTAATTTATAACAAGGGATCAATGATAATTTAGGAGTTTCAATGATAACAAACAATTATTAAAATTGCATATTTTAGTATTAAAATTTTTTGAATTGAAATTTAGTGTTTTCAAAACTTTGAATATTTATATCTAAAAGTACTATATTATATAAAACAATATGTAGTGCCTAATAATATTTCAATGAAATTTTAAAAATATTCATCCTTCAAATTAATAGAATAATTAGAAGTTAAAAATTTGATGGATATTGTGATTGCATTCTAACTAAAAAAAAAAGGAAAATGATATTTTTTTATGATTTTAATGTTTTAGCAATTTCAACATCATCTCACCTCTTGATCAATATAGTCGAAACAATTAAAATTTTCTTCATAAAAAATTTAACTTATTCAATTTAAAGTAATGGAAATAGATGTTTTAATAAATTTATATGATCCTTTTATATAAATATGACATTATTTCGTTTTTATAAAAATATTAATCGGGCCCCCTGTTCGAAATTTCGAGCTCCGTCACTGGATACCGTAGTCTATTAATTTGTAGGATAGGCCTCCAATAAACTTAGAATTCATAAAAACTCAATTTTTTTTATGTTGTTGATTGGTATACCAAGAGTTGCTGTTAAATATATTTCATTGGTTCCTAATTAAATTTCTGAATTGTTAAAATGTTCATATTTTCATTTAATAAATGGCATAAAATTTTAAAATCAGACTTCGATTGATTCCTATGTCCAACTGAACTCTTATATTTATAACGATAATAATATCACTTTTGTCATTTCATATTTTTAATTAAAATTAGTACTTCCTCCGTCCACGATAAATGATCCACATTGTCTTAAACGGTCGTCCACAATAAATGGTCTACTTACCTAACATGGAAAACTTACAATAATTGTGTTCATTTTTTATCCACATATACTCACTTTTACATTTCACATCAAGTACTTTTTTAATAATTAATTTTTTTTATACTAATACACTCACTTTTACACATCAACATCAACTCTTTTTAATAACCATGAATTGTCAATGTAGTTCAATTTTTGTAGACGGATGGAGTATAACATTTTAGTGAAAATTAATGTAGCATTTCATTCATATATTTGTTGTAGAATGTAACTGGTGCACATGAGATTGACTCTTAATAATAATTGTTGGTGTCAAAGTTAGTATCACACATTAATTTCACACATAATTTTAATTGTTGATCCAAATTTAATTTACAAATAAACTTTGTAGGAAAAGTTTACAAGGATCTTGTTGGGAGTGCTTACTATGTGGCACCAGAAGTACTGCGAAGAAATTATGGCAAGGAAATAGATGTGTGGAGTGCTGGCGTGATACTATACATCCTTTTAAGTGGTTTTCCTCCTTTTTGGGGTGGTAAGTTCTTTCTATCATCATTAAAGTTTTTGTAATTTTACAATTTATCACGAATTTGATAAATTTGGTCCACGTGAAATATACATTTTAATATCAGTTTTATAAATTTAGAAATATTTTGATTTTTATCTTTTTATAAATATATAGGACCAAAAATTTGTAAAAAGGACTAAAATCAAATATTTTCAAACTTATAGGACCATATCAAAATGTGTATTTCATGTGAACCAAATTCAAAATGAAAATAAATTATGAGATTTACAAATCTTTAATCACACTTCATTATTGATAAAATTAAATTACCCCATTTTTTCAAAATTAATCCAATTTAAATATGCTCTCGAAAATTTTATAGAAAATATCTCTTGAAGATTTGAGTTCGCGTGAACTCTCTTTTTAAAGTGTTATTGTTATATACACAATATCACTATTATGAATATTAATTATTTAATTAAATAAATAAGTATTAAAATATTACACATCCGTTCCAATTCTTTTTTCCACATTTTATTTGGGGATGTGATTCCAATTCTGTTTTCACACTTTAAAAAAGAAATAATTACACTAAAAAAATCAATAAATTACATTTTTTATATTTTATTATTTAATATTACACTTATGTACTTTATTTTTTTTTAAACTGTGTGAAAGTTAATCTATAAAAGAAAGACCTGGAGTGAATATTTAACCATGATAATATATATAAGAGGAATAGTATAAAGAAAGTGAATACACGTTTTCCCCAATTTACTACTAATGCAAGGATTTAATTTTCTTAGAGACGGAGAAAAGTATATTCGCTGAAATATTAAAGGGGCACGTGGATCTGGAGACATCACCCTGGCCTACCATATCAACGGCTGCAAAGGATCTAATCAAGAAAATGCTGACCGTTGATCCCAAGATGAGAATTACTGCAGCAGACGCCCTTGGTCAGTACACGTTCAAATCCTCCTTTAGAACCATCCATCATCTACCAGTCAATTCATTGATTAAATTAATTAAAGCAAGTTGCATAAAATTATTCACCAACTTTTTCACCTAAAAATTATTTTCGGACAATTTTTAAAAAAAACTTACTCTCTCAATTCCCCTATAAGTTGCTCGTTGCTTTTTGATTCATAGATTAAAAAAAGTAAAAAAATATAAGTGTTGTGATGAAAAAAGTGAAAAAGTATAAGTGATGCTATGAAGAAAGGTGAAAAAGTAAAGGAAATAGTGTAAAAAATATTAAAAATAATAATAAAGAAATAAATAGTAGTTTCCGAAAAAGTTAAAAAAACAAATGAGCAACATATAGTGGAACAGATGAAAATGACAAAATGAGCAACTTATAGTGGGATGAGGGACTATATTTTGATAATTTATACTCCATCCGTCCATGATAAATGGTCCACGTTACCTTAAATGATAGTCCACAATAAATGATCTACTTACCTAAAATGGAAAACTTACAATCATTATTTTCATTTTTTATACACATATACTCACTTTTACACATCACATCAAGTACTTTTTTAATAATTAAATACTTTTTTATATTAATATACTCACTTTTACACATCAACATCAACTTTTCCTAATAACTGTGAATTGGACGGAGGGAGTATATGCTGGTGGAGTAGCCGGAAACTATATAAAAAATATAAATAAATTCATGATGTTTTTTTATTTATTATTGCTCAATTTAAACACAGCTTCTTTATTTATATGATATGACTATTTTCTGATAATTTATATATGACTTATTTTACATGTGTTACTCACGTGTTTGATCCTATTCTATTTAATTTGTCACGTATTTTGACCTAATTTGACATAAATGTGGGAATAATAAATTTTACAGGCTTGAGGATGCCAATAAAATATTAATGGTCCAAATTTGTTAACCAGCATGCATATTATTCATACAAAAATATTCCTAATTTATTATCATTCAAATTACGGTTCTAAATTCAAAAAAATAAAAAATTCCCTTATGCTCCATTTGGATGGGTGGATTTGAAATCCATGGATTTCATACACAAATAACCACCCTCTCCATGAATTTACAATTACTTAGATTCCATTTTATGTTTAAAATGAAGAAATTATAAATCCTCTTCAAATCCATGTCATTTGCGAAATCCCTTCTCTCCACCCTTTCATCTCTCATTTTGCTTACCTTTTTCCTTCTCTCTCGTTTTTTTATAATCCTAACTTAAAATGTATGCTTTTTTACATGTATTTTTGTTTAAATCCATCCATCCAAATGGAGCCTTAGTTAAGTCCCATGCATTCAAATTCATCGATTATTAATTATGAGTTAATTACATGATATTAATTATGTTATTCCATGCACAAATGAATTCTTAATTATAATTAATTACGCAGAGCATCCATGGCTGAAGGAAGACGGTGAAGCATCCGATAAACCGATTGACAGTGCCGTTCTTATCAGAATGAAGCAATTTAGGGCAATGAACAAGCTCAAGAAGCTTGCTATAAAGGTACATTAATATATATTATCTAGGGACTGATTCTGGGGAGGGTCGTCACTTTCTTGAAATTTAAATTAGGTAGGTTTTATATAAAAATAATTTATAATAGGTGTGACACTGTTTTAAAATATCAAATATCTGATCAAGAGTATTAGAGTGTGTTTTGTTTAAGGGACTAAATAATATATCCCGTTAAAATATGCATGTTTTGGCAGGAATAATCCTGTTTTAGCGAGATAGATTCTGGACTATAAAAAATTTGAGTAAAAAAATTAATAATTAAAAAATAATAGCATTAATCAGATTTTTAATATTTCTGATGAGATTTTTGATACTTTTGATGATATATTAAATACTTTAATTAAAACAGTTTCATGATAAATTTATATGAACTATTTTTCATACAAAAACTTTGTCATTTAAATTTTGTTTACTACATGTACGTGCATATATACTTTCTTTTATATTTTGAATTTATAAAATTTTACTCGCTCCGTCCAACTATATATGTTGCTCATTTTGTCATTTTCGTCCGTCCCACTATATGTTTCTCATTTATTTTTTTATCTTTTTTGCACTACTATTTACTTTTTTATTATTATTTACATTATTTCTTATACTCTTCCTATTATTTTTTTTTTCATTTTTTCCATCACATCACTTATATTTTCTGGATGATTTACATATAGGTTCAAAAAAGTTACTATATTTACAAATAGGTTCAAAATATTTGCACAGAAGCACATTTTTTTTCTGCACAGAAGCACATCTTTTTTTTGAACAACACCTATTTGTAAATATAGTGACCTTTTTGAACCTATATGTAAGTCACCCAATATTTTTTTTCTTTTACCTCAATTCGTATGCCAAAAAACAACGAGCAACTTATAACGAAACATAGGGGGTATCATTTTGCCTTTTTTGAAACAAATTTTTTTTTTATCACTTTCATATTCTAAATCCATTATCAAGATTTGAGGTAGAATTATTAGTTAAAAAAATTGTACTAATATAAGTGCATATTAAATGGAAGGTTATTGCAGAAAATTTATCGGAAGAAGAAATCAAAGGACTGAGAGAAATGTTCAACAATATAGATACTGATGGAAGTGGGAGTATCACTTACGATGAACTTCGCACAGGACTAACTAAGCTCGGATCTAAGCTCAGTGAAGATGAAATACAACAACTTATGGACGCTGTAAGTTAACCTCTACTAAATATTCTTCTTTCATTTTTAAATCTATTTTCCTCCAATTATTTCTCTCTTTTTTTTTTAATCGTCACGAAAAAAGGTATGTTTTTCAAATCCTGCCCCATAACTCTTCAATTGGTCTAATTCTGATCTCATAGTTGTCCGGTTTGAAGTATAATGTTGTTTTGAGGCACGTTTTTTGGTGCATGAAGTGTAAAATTGGTCCCATAACTTTTTTTTTTTTTTTTTGGGGATTTTTTTTTTTTTTTTTTTTTGCAAAAGGTCCTAAAATTAAATGTGGCACGAGGGTGTTCGTACTTCAAGTCCCGTTGATAGACTATTTAGTTTTTTAAACAAAACACACATTTTCTGATCTCTCTGTTGTTCATGCAGGCTGACGTTGACAAGAATGGGACGATAGACTATATTGAGTTCATTACTGCAACAATGCATCGGCATAAGCTGGAGAAAGAAGAGAATTTGCACAAGGCTTTTCGCTATTTTGACAAGGATAATAGCGGGTTCGTATTTTGCATTCTAATTATGTGCTAGAAAAATAATATAAGCTGATTGCAAAAAAAATTATAATTTTAAATAAAATTGAAATCTAATCTAAAATTTATAATTTATAGCTAACAAAACTCCAACTTAAGTATATGATTGCAATTTTAATCAAAAGACCGATTTTAACCTACCCAAAGATAGGTGTAACATCATATTTAAACAATTAAAAATTTGTTTGTTGATTCAAATTGCAACCAAATATGAAGTTGGAGTTTTGTTTGCAGACATTCAAAATTTTTAGATTACAATATACAATTTGAAATAAAATTTTACTCCCCCGTCCCAAAACTACTTTCACATTTTTCTTATTTGGAAGTCCCAATTCTACTTTCACACACCTAAAAAGAAAATATTTTACATCCACAAAAGTCAATAAAGTACAATTTTTATTATTTTATTAATCGATGAAATATTTCGGAAGTTGAAAATAAGCATAGATTCGGAGATTCTCGAATAGGGCAACCTTTCAAACTGCTGCTGAATCCATGGGCAGGCAAGAGACAATCTTTCAAACTCACTTTTTCTTTGTTCGCGTGCCAGGACTACTATGAAAGTAGTCTTGGGACGGAGAGAGTAATTTTATTTGCAATCAACCCAAAAATATAAACAAATTAATATTCTACATTTATTTTCTAAACTTAAACTTTTTAGATGGATTTATTTTTTCATCATCTTATTATTACAAAATTTAATGACTTTGTTGTTTATCAATTAATGATATACACCATGGCTCAACTACATAATTTTGTTATTATTTTATTAAGGTATATTACAAGAGATGAGTTGAGACATGCTATGACACAATATGGAATGGGAGATGAAGCAACAATCGATGAAGTTCTTGATGATGTCGACACTGACAGAGTAATTCATCCATCTAATTATATATATTCATACTTATTGAATGTCGTATTTGGAATTTTTTGAATACTTTATATGCCAGCCTCATATGATTTGTATACAATACAAGGTTAATTATATTATCACTAAAAAATTCATTTTTGTTTTAACAAATAAGGTATCCATGTTACAATATAACAAAATTTGATTTTTCAATAAAAATAAAGTAAATTTTTAATAATAAATAAAAATACTATTTCAAAAAATATTTGAATTTTATACGGTGCACCTGATTAGATTAAAAATTTAGTCATTATACATAGGCTTGTGAAACACTTCATTTAATATTTGTTGTCTCCCATATGGAGATAATATGTTTTAGGCATAACTACAGGAAGATAATATGATTTAGGCATAACTACAGGAAACAGCGTTATTCTATTGAGTAGGTATTGTGTGATGAACCATTTCTTAACATGACAAAAAAATAAATTCATAAATATAAATTTTATATCATAAAGTGGTTTATATCAAGAAAATGATTTATATAATACTTTACCAATTCTTATTTTTTTCCAATTATATTGTAGATAATTAACTTCTTTCTTTTCTTCATGCAAAACAAATATAGGCTACTTTTCCATACTAACGCGACTAAATGTTAGGAGAAAAAAGTTTTAGGGGTCTAAATTTGTGAATATTAAATTTATAGAGGTCAAGTTTTTTTTTTAGTAAAACTACTATTAATCTTTATCTGTCAATATGAATGCGTTGTGTTTTGATGGAGAAATTTGTGGTTATAAATTTTAAATTCATAATTAAATTTATTTTAATTATTTGAGTAAGATATTCAAATTATTGATTTCAAATATTTAATCTTCATTCTAGTTCAAATTGAATTTTTTTTATATACTTAGCAAATTAATCATGAATTTTTAAATCCATTCAATTTTTAAATCTCTTTATGTTTTAAATAATTTTATCCCAACGTGACTCCTAATAGTTAGAAAAACATTCCCCCTTAATTAGCATGTTTAAATGTTAATTAATATTCTAAATTATTTGGCTACAGGATGGAAGGATCAATTACGATGAATTCGTGGCTATGATGATGAAAGGGACTGTGGATTTTGCAGAACAGATAAGGACAGATTAATTTATGTGTTTTGTTGGGATTGCATTAATTTGTGATGTCTCATTCGCAGATTTATTGTCAAGTTTTCACATTATATCTGGTTTTGGACCCCATATGTACGTGCATGTTTATTCCACGTCTTTTCTTGCTTACGATTTCTCAAGTATTTTGATTAAATACTTTTGACTGCAAATGTAAATTAAATAATGCAAATAAATTGTATTTAACAAGTTCAATGCGATACTTTGTTTAGTGCTTAGTAGTATGTTTTTCTCTATATTTCGGGTTCGAAATTCACAGGGTGTAATCAATTACTGAGGTCAGCATTTGAAATGGGTCTCTCCGCTAGTGGACGGTGGGTTATGGTCCCCCAAATTAGGACCGTGTCACTGCATAGCAACAATAATTATTCAGTGTAATCAGCATTAATTTTAGTAAAAACAACTCTAACCATTTGTAATTACAAGTCAAGCACGAGCTAGCTCGTTAATAAATTGAGAATCTAACGAACTTGATTTTTACTCGTTTAGCCATATGAGTCAAGCTTTAACAAATTGAGCCAGATCGAACTCTCAAACAGCTCGATTCGCATGACAACAGTACGTGAGATCTACCCACATTCCTCTCAAGTGTTTTCATAATTATTTAAAAAGGTTTTCAAAAGTTAAAAACAAGTAATAACTAAGGGGCCTCACTTTTTCACATAAATTTGATGTCGAACTAACAAGCTAAGTCTAGTTACTACTGGAATCGTTATGAATCTTAAACTTGACACTCTTGCACAATATTCAACATATTTGAAGTGGACTTGAAAAAGTTAGCTTGCCAGCCGAGTCATATAATTTTTATTCCTTTTGTTCCTATAAACAGATAAAATTTGCAATAAATTAAATAATAATACAGGTATAAATTAAATAATTTATACCCATATTACTATTTTAAATTACAAAATTTAAAAATTAATTCTCGAATTAAATAGTCAAATTATATTTATTGTAAACGGCACACGTCGTTATTAAATTACGAGTCTCACGTCACTCGTATGCGGCAATAATTATTTGATTTATCGTAGTTTGAAACCATAAATATTTCGTATAAATAAAGAATAATGCGGAAATCAATCAAGCTAATTTGGTTGGTTCATTAAATCTATTCATTAATACGACATCAACGGCTCAGATCGCGCTAGAAAAGGAAGATCTTCAACCTCCTATACACTAAAAATAGAGGTCAAGTTCATGCATTCCAACAACAACAACGAACAACGGACTTATCTTAACCTTTATTCGAAGTAAGGAACCTTTCCTCACCCCAGCCATTTCGGAGCAGCAGCAGCAATCCTCTCAACGAGCAGATTGCGAGATAAGAAGAATCCTGCGATCCAGACTTGAAGATTCAACTAATCTTCAACAAATCGGAAGTCATCTTCGGTAAAGTTAACCAGAAACAGCATCTGATCTAAGATCAAGGGCCTAAATCCCTCCCATCAAACATTTTTCTCGAAGTTCAACAACGTTCTTCGCCATCTTCAATTGTTCTTCACCAAATTCATCCAGAAACATCATTTGATTAAAAAAAAAGTCTCATCCCTTTGATCGAACGATTCTAGTCCAAGAACACCTTGAATATTCCAAGTGTTCTTCACCATTCTCAACCTTTCTTCGCTAAGTTCAACCACAAATACTCTTTCGATCAAAGATCAATGTCCAAAACCCCTCCAATCAAGTGTTTCCAGCCAAATTCAGACTTGAAGATCGTTTTTCAACAAAAATCTATCACAGACTTCGTCCAATCCAAAATAAGACTTCACCGTCCTTGGATAAAAGTTTCAAGTCAAAATCAACTTCAAAGAGGAGAATTAAAAGATCATATAGTTAGAGAGAGAACCCAAAAAATTCAATAAATCATATTGTATATCAATATTGTGTTAATAAAATTTATTTTCACAAGAATTGTTATTAATGTTCCCAATTTTTTTTTGAAAAAAAATAATTATTTTATACTCCATCCATTCCACTAGTATTTGCACTATAAAACATATTTTTTAACAAAAAAATTATAATAAGTAGAGTTCTGAGGAATATAAAGTGAAAAAATTATTTGAATTGACTATATTGTGGGCCAAAAAGGAAAAAATAATATCATCTAATGTAAATATATGAATATTGTAATTTTTTTTTTTTTTTAATTGTGCAAACAATTATGAGACAAATGAATATGATAAGTGTGCAAATAATTATGAAATAGAGGAAATATATGCTAACGTATGTTTTTTATATTATATTATATATATGTATCCTTTTTTTTTTCTTTGGGTGGGAGAGGGAGAGAAAAATGAAGTGGCCTAGATAAAAAAACGACAATCAATAAAAGCTCGATTCATATTCTTATCAAAACTACTAGAAAACACTATTAAAAAAAGCTAATACGAAGAGGAGGCATAAGAGGATTGTTACCCCATTATTAAAAATGCCCAACCCTCAAGAGAAAGAGATTGTGCAACACTAGCAAGTATTTCGACCAAGTTTTATCGAACTCAAGAGAGGTAAATTAGGAGAATGTGTGTGATTGTTTATGTTTCAAAAGAAATTATACTAAAATAGGGGGAGAGTTGTTCCTAGAATCTATTACTCATGCAAATCAAATAGAATTAGAAAAAAAACTAAGTACGAAATTAAACTTAAGAACACAATGACTAACTTCAAAATATGAAAGTGCAAGAGTTGAGATTACACTCAAAACATGATCATTAAGATTATTTTCTCCATATTAGTTTAGACCAAGATTAAAAAGTGTTCACATAAAAGTATCAAAAGCCACCACACAGTTAAGTCTAATACTCATAGACAAGTAATCAGACTATATTGTCCATCATCGACGAGTCGGGATAAGTGCATCTAGAGCCCTCACTCTCACCTTCAAGACAAATTAAAATCCTAAGGTGTTGAATAATTTAATCATTTTCCAATAAAGTACTTAAACTAACCAATTCGGTTCTCACTAATTATTAACTAGTGTTTCATGTCATCGTTCTCAGCTAATTGACACGACTAGTCCATACATTAGCCCAATTAACAAGACTCTTAATTAGAAATCATATAATTGCATAAATTAATTCCTAGCACCTAATGGTCTAAGCATGCAAAAAATCTAATTTATGAACAACCAAAATTCCTAACAATTATCTCACAATTCAATTCATAACATAAAATTAATTTCTATTGAACCTCCTAATAGGAGTACTTAATCCAGTGGCTGCATACTTTTTTTTTTCTTTCCTAATTCTAGCTTTCTCCCTTCCCTTCCCTTCCCTTCCCTTCTTAGTTCTCATGCACTTTTTTCCTAATTCACTTTTTTTTTCTTCTTCTTTCCTAGTACCCCACCCACTTACTTCTCGTTTATTTGTATAAGGTATTTGTATTTCAATTAATCTATTTGTTTATGTTCTTCTCCTATAACCATAATTATCGCTACATCTAACAATGGAGGTTATAATATTTTTTTTAAAACTAAGTTTTTTTATCAAAATTTATTTTTAAATTGAATTTTTTTGATGATAACAATTTCAAATTGAATTCTTTTAGAAGAAAATGACTTTTATCTTCACTTACAAGTAATAGATTATTTCAATATATGAAAAAGAAAAATTCAGAATAAGGTGGGTGCGTTTTTTACAGGAAGTGGATGGTGAGGATATATGTGTGATTTCATATATTTTTTTAAAGAATAAAATTACAATGTGTGTGTACTATTATGAAAGTGGGTGCGTTTAATCTGGGCCATATCTTTTATCCTCTTTTTTTGGGGCCCGGACTTCATTTTAATTTGATACTTGGCCCAATTTACTTGAGCCCAACTTGAAATTTCTCTCTCTCTCTCTCTCTTCCAAAATATAAGAACAAATGAAGCCTAATTTGCTGGACATTGATTTGGTATACAACAATAATTCCCTGTTAATATAATTCCCTTCTAACATCTAAATTATAAAGTTAACTTTTATGTTTGCATCATCATTGCAGAAATTTTCTTTTGGCTTAGCAGGCATCAGATGTGGTGGTTTTCAGCCATAAGCAAGATGCAGATGCAGATGCAGTTAGGGGTGGAGCAAATACCGAAAATACCGGTATACCGTACTTACCATACCGAAAAATACTGAATTTATCGAAAATTTCGGTATACCGAAAATTTTGGTACGGTATGATACCATACCGATATTTTCGGTACGGTATCGGTATAGAATTTTAAAATTTTCGGTATACTTTCGGTATATACCGGTATACCGAAATATTCCGGTATACCAATTATTTTCGGTATACCGAAAATATTTCGGTATCTCGGTATACCGGTATATACCATTTTTGTAATTTAATATTAAAATTTAATATTAAATTTTATTTTATTTAATTAAAATTATACTTAAATTATTCGGTATGGACCGGTATGGGCGGTATATACCGGTATGGGCGGTATACCGACATAGTCGGTATTTCGGTATGGACCGGTATTTCGGTATAGATCGGTATATATCGAAATATCGGTACGGTACGGTATACCGAAATTTTCGGTACGGTATACGGTATACCGAAAATTTCGTTACGGTATCGGTATGCAAAAATGCATATCGAAAATTTCGGTACGGTATACGGTATGGGCGGTACGGTACGGTACGGTATGCCACCCCTAAATGCAGTAGAAGAGATGAATGACACTGATGGCTTCAAATTACGACTCCACGCAATTTTCTGTTGACACTTTGCGATGGCAGCAACTTGCGCCTGATCTCACGCTTCAACAGCTTCATTGACGGTGGCAGTAGCATGCCTGAATTTCGATCGGCAAGGCAGAGGAATGGCTGGAAACCGGCGCTTTTTATGCGCGATTTTCCGGCAAGACTGGAATTTTGGGGCATAACTGGCGACTCAATTCTCGAAGCGGGGCAACTCCGGTGATTCAGTGGCGTGGCTAGAGGGTTCAATCAGCGGTTTCCGGATCGACGGTTTTCTTTTGTGGCAGCAGGGGACTTCAATCGGAGGAATTCATGCTGATGACGGCCGATAGCTGCGCGATAGAACGGCGGTATAAAGGACGGTGGCTTCGCCGAGGCTCCATTTAGCGAACAAACTGCGATCGACTAGGGAAAACAACGTTATTTCCTCTGATTGCCGGCGTGTGCAGCGGAGGTTCTTCATCGGCAGAACTATAGCAAAATTAATGGCAGCGTTGAATGGGGACGGATTTGATTCCAACGCCGTAGCATAATGTCCAAGGCCCAGGTCATATGCACCATGTTTGTTACAAGTACACATATTTTATAATTTTCTTAATAAAAAAATATAAGATATAATAAATATTTTTTGACTTTTTCTTTTTAAATATGTACACCCACCTTAATTATATAACTATACTTTATAAAATACCAATATATTAAATAAGGATTTTTTTTAAACACAAAAAATAAATCCCAAATAAATGGAAAATAGTAAGCAAAAATCAATGAGTTTTTGTTTGAAGTTTAAAAATTTCCCAAAAAAAAGTAAAAGAAAAATGTGAAATGTTCACAAAACAAATAATAAATAAAAAAAATTAATATATCTTTTCAAACAATTTAAACAGATTTTTCGTGATTATATTTTGAAAAAAAAAAACTTTTTTTGAAAAAATAAATAAAAAAGAAGGTGTAATTCGAAAAATTAAACGAACAATTTTTTTTTGAAAAGGGCTAAAATTTCGTTAAAAAAGTTAGAAAATTGTACTTTATTTCGGATAACAAAATTCGAAAAAAATTATGTACTTGAATGTAGAAATACAAGTTGAGAGATGAGATGAAGAGGATGAATGAAGATTGAGAAAGGAAAAAAAATTCACTGTTATTCTCACCCTTTTCATTTTATTTTTTCTAATATGAGTGACTCGTAAATGGGTAAAGTGACTCCATTGCAGTGGATGTACGGTCGTTAAAGTTTGAGATAAAATTTAGTGCAGAGTAGGCATGACGTAAGAAATTACGCGATCTTAATGAGATAATACGGGAGCTATGTAGTGAAGGTGAGAAAAGAGAAGAGAAGAGAGAAAGAAGAACGTGAGAAGAAAAGAGAAAAAAAAATGATGAAGAGATATAATGTGGGTGCACAGAAAAAAATAAAAATAAAAATAAAAAATATTTAAAAGAAATTGATAATCTGTGAGGTGTGTACTGCAAACAAATGTGGGTGCGTATAACGTGTGTCAAAGTCTAATACTTGATAGCCCAAACAACTGAGAACAGGACACAATTCTTAATAAGGCCAAGGCTTTAAAATACAACCCAACTCTTGATAAGGCCCCCAGGCTTGAATTTAGCTCAATACATATTTTCCAAGAAATTGGATTACAGGCTTTTTAATTAAATTAATAATTGGAGACCTTTATAATTATAATTAAGTTGGCCCAATAAATTTAAATAATCTTTGACTTTAAAGAAATTGTATTTTAAGCCCATTAAATTATTTAAATATAATTTTGGTTCCATTTATTTAATTTCTTTGCCGATTTTAAATTGCACTTTCTTTTCTTCGGAGGTTTGCATACTATGTCTTAAAAGTGAAGAACACCACTACAACTACATTTGCTATTAGATCAACATTGCCAGATTACCATTGGCCCAATGTCACTTCAATTACCAGAGACGGTTACGGGTTGTGAGTGGGGATCTCCGACGACAATGGTTGACAAGGAGCGGCACGATTTCTTCGACGGTGATGGAGATGCGAACGACTGGAATCGTGCGACGGCGTTAGGTGTTGGTTAGAGGCGGCGCGACTTCTAGTGCTGAGGTAGAGATGCGAACGGCACGGCGGCGGCGGACAGTGGCTATGTGTGTTATGTCAACTGCGTGAATAGCGCTTTCCAGACGGCGGCGGCTTGGGCTGTAACTTCCATGGATTCCAGCAAAGGCTTGCATATTTTCCGGCGATAAGAGGAGGTTGTTCTTCAAAAAAAAAGATGGTGGACTTGATTAATTAGGAAAATGATTAATTTAAGTATTTGATTAAGGAATTGGAACGAGAGTATTTGGATGGAGGGATGAAGGGTATACTGGACATTTCTCCTTCAATTTGGGCAAATTTAAAAGATTTGTGTTAGATGAGCAATATAGAAAATACCCAAATAAAATTGGGCATTTTTGTGTATTTCTTCTAAATTGTTTGCACAATAAAAAATCAACAAACAATCTAAATTAGATCAACAAACAAAGTTACATATAAAGAAAAGTGGCAAAGAAAGTAATTTTCCAGTAAAAAAGCAACTAAGAGATTCTGGCAAAACTAATTCATTTTCCTAAATAAGTTAAAAGTTATAATTCATGATTTTCGATAAGAAAAAGTAAACTTTATTCACACCACTTCTTTACTTGTTATTTGCCATTTTAAAACGGTAAAGATAAAAAAGTTCTTAAAATGTGCCTTTAGAAAGTATAAAAGATCAGGAAGCAAAAGAAGGAAGTAAGAAAAATAATTTCAACATGAAGCAAAAGAGGCTTTCTCTCTCCAAATTTCACAACAATTAAATTCAGAAAAAAAAAAAATCAAAAGAAGGAAGCTAGCAGATAAACCTAAAAAATAAACACCTTTTATATATTCAAAAGTTAAAGATTAAAAGCAAAACACATGGTGAAAAAAGAAGTGAGTTTTAAATAATTTAAGCTACATTAATTAAAACCACACATTATTGATTCTAATTAAATTTGTGCCGAAAGAATACACCCATGTTGATAGGCGAACTAAAACGAACTACTAACCGAAGATTACCGAAATAAATAACTTAAAGCTAAGGAGCTCGCCAGTATGGCACCTGGCCACGTCATCAATCTTGACCAGTCAACACCACAGGTGGATGGAGAGCTCGCCAAGAGCTCGCCCAAATGGTTGAGAGACACGTCAGCACTTGCCCATTTTATCATCATGAAGGGAGATGGAGCTCGCAAGGGGGCTCGCCTAGAGCTCGCCCAACACCAGAAGACAAGGCCCGATCCTACTATCATCATCACATCCCAATGCAACACAAGGCAAGGGAGCTCGCCCAGTCCGAAGTGAAGCCAATAGCTACGTAGGGAACCAATAGTGATGTAGTAGGACAAAACAATGTAATTAGAGCATAGTAGTGAGTAAAGACAGGTGTTAAGGACACATGTCAGCATATTAGACTAAATAAGCCAACTAAGTGTCACCTCATTACATGCAAACCTATAAATATGCCTCTTGTAACTCATTTCTCTCTCTAAGCTCATAATACCAATACTACTTTCTCCCTCTCTTAAAAACTCTCTCAAGAACACATAACTTTGATTATTGTTTGGTGATATTCAGTAGATAATTAGCCACATAATCCCATAATTAGATCATTCTACCAACAATTTGGCGCTATAGGAAGGGCTCGAACCTGCGATTTTATAAATTTGAGAGAAAAAGTGTGAGGATTTTGAAGGTGTTCTTGAAGAAACTCAAGAACACTTGAAGATTTGAAGAAATTGCCCATGAACTTACTATTTTCCAGAATCTTGGGGACTAAAACAAAGGAACAAAGACTCTAAATGCATGCATGTTTGTGATTAAACAAGATTCTGGAAAAATCACTTGCATGCAAGGTTAGAAAGATCTTTGTCAAACCTTCACCTTTGCTGGAATTCCTTTGAAAACAAACCAACTACCCTTAGCTGGACAATGTCGAAAGAGAACAAGCATACCTCGGTAACTACCAGGAGGTGGAAGGGGCACGCTCCCCAGAAAGACCAGGCTGATGGTGAGACATCACGTCAGCGAGCTCCTGAGCGAGCTGAGAGACAGACTAATGCCACTCCGGTGGCACAAGACGGACTGAGCCCTGCTCTCCAGGAGATACTCCAGAACCCTGACGAGCTGGAGCGTACTATCGCCGCGCTCCAGAGGATTCAGAGACAACAACAGCAACAGGCTGAAGTCCAGTGAGCTCCCACTACTACTGCCAAGGAGCAAGAAACCATGTGAACTTAGGCCACCCTACCAAGGGAGAAAGCTGGCGAGCTCCCAGGTGAACAGGAGGCGAGCTTCGCCAGAGCTCGCCACCATCGAAATACCACCGGGAAACGGACCGGCTCGGCTCACAAGGTGGGTGAGCTACCACTTACACGTAGGGATGGCAATGGGGCGGGTTCAAATCCGGACCCGCCACGAACCCGCCCCATACGGGCCTGATAAAAACCCGGTCAAACGGGTCGCGGGGCAGGTTTGGACCCGTTTGACCAAAAACCTGCCGGGTTTGGGATGGGTCTTGGTATTAAGTAGACCCGCCCCGTATATATATATATATATATATATATATTAATTAAATATGTAGTTAAATAAATATATTATATATATTATATATGTATAATTAAATATATAAAAATTAGACTATTAATTAACATATTCATTAAATTATTAGATTAAATACGTGTATAAAGTCATGAGTAAAAATTGTACAAATTAGAGTTTATTAATTTTTTTTTATTTTAATTTCAATGAACAATATATGTGTGATTTTAAATATTTAGATTTAATAAGTTGTAACTTAAAGTGGATTATTTTGCATATTTATTGTTGTTTGAATTATTCATATGTTTATTGATGTTATATTTTAAAATTTATTATATTTTGTGTAACATATTTAATATGTATGATAAAAATAAAATAAAATAAAAAATAGGTGGGTAGGTGGGTCGGGGCGGGTAAAACCCGCCGGGTTCGTGGGACGGGGCGGGGCGGGTCCAACTCATAATTAAGGCGGGGCGGGGTAGGTCTCGGGTCCTATAAATTCTTGGTGGGGCGGATCCTGGGACAGGCCAAACCCGTCCCAGACCCGCCCCGTTGCCATTCCTACTTACACGAAGGCTTCCACGACCCACCAATCCCGGGAGGTTCTCCAGGGTAGGCTAGGGCCAAGACGTGAAGACATGGCCCACGAGTCCATGCCCGCTTCATCTCGAAGGAATGAGTCAGATCTACGTCCGCACACGAAAGACTAAGGAGGCCTGCCTTCGATAGACTCGGCCCAAATGGCGCCCGCCAGTTCCAGCACATCACAGATGGGCTGCCCTAAAGTAAGGGACTCCGGGGCCGTACGTCCATGAGGCATACTGTCCTTGAACAGCCCCAACAGGAGGTAGCTCACGATGATGAGCTGGCGACATTGAAGAAGACCGTGGAGCAGTTGCAGATGCAGGTGGCCTCAAAGAACGACGGAGTTGACGCCACCGCACTCCTAGTGTCACCATTAGCACCTTCCATCCTGAGGGCACCGGTGCATAAGAAGATATAATTCCCGGTGATGGCCGCATACGAGGGAGAGTCTGATCCCAACGTCCATATTTCGAAGTATGCGGACTTCATGATTTCAGTGGGAGCATCGAATGCCACTCAGTGCAGGAACTTTCCGCTAACCCTAGGGGACCGGACTCCCCGATGGTTCTCATCCTTAGCCCGGGGTCAATCCACTCTTTGGCCAGCTGACACGGGAATTCCTATCCCACTTCTCCGGCTATGGGTCATATCTGACCCAGAAGCACAGGCTCACCAATATCCACCAAGGAGATGGAGAGTCGGACCAGCAGTACCTCGAGCGGTTCGACAAGATTTTGCGAGAAGACGAGCCTGTCAGTGAGGACACAAAGATAGTGGTCGTCATGACCGGACTAAAGAAGGGGACCGAGCTATGAAAGGAGATGCACCTGTCCTGCCCAAACACCTATGCCGAATTCTGACATAAGGCAGGGGTGTACGTAGCTATGCAGGAGGCACTACTGAAAGAAGTAGGTGGTGTCGAGGAGAAGAAGACGCAAGTAAGGAAGTCCGGGGGCACCTACCAAGCCCCTAGAAATTTGAAGTCTTTCGATGGGGATGAGTACAAAGAGAAGCTGAATCAAGTCCTGACCGTCTCCGTCGACCATGTCTTTACAGCGGTCAAAGACAAAGCAATACTGAACGAGCCGGGAAAGATCCGGTAAGACCGCAGCAAGCTGAATCCCAACAAATACTACGCATACCATCAAAGAATCGGTCACTTCACCAGCGAGTGTCGAGATCTGCTGAAGCAATTGTGGAAGTTTTACGAAGATGGGAAGCTTGCGGAGCTTGTCAAGAAAGACCCGACAAAGAGGCCAAGACAGGGGAGGAGGGAGGACACTAATGATGAAAATGAGGACCGTCGCGGCCCAAATAACAGACACAGGGGACCTCCCCCTCTACCTGCACAACAAGAACTCAACCGGGAAATCCTCATTCTTGAGGAACAGGTGGGACCAGCCGGGGGTCTTGAAGATGGAAGGAAGTCCATCTCGAAGAGACAAAGGAAAGTAGAAGTCAGGGTTGTTAACCAAGTTTAAGAAGGCAGCTCCGGCTCCAGGTGATAGCTCCTTGAGAGTTACGTACCCAAGTGTAGGTTGATTTCAAGTAATAAATTTTCTCGGGAGACCGAGTGTCGAACCACAGGGAGATTTGGAAGAAAAATATATTATCTAGTTGAGAGGTTTCAATAAAGTAACAAAATACTAGAGCTTCAGAATTCCACTTTAGATAAAAATACTAGAGTTATTCTTGGTTATCTTTGATAACTCAATCGAAATCTAACAATCAAGAGATTTCAATCGGAAGATATAACTTTGAGCACGTAAAATACTTTCAAACAAGTTTATAAA
>JAPKLY010000311.1:548847-564859 GCA_026898435.1 Prunella vulgaris
AAATCAATAGTTGATATGTAAAACTAAGCATTTGTTGTGCCAATAAGGCTACAACAAATCAAAATAATGACACATCAAAACCTCTCTTAAAAACTCATCAAATGACTAAAGGATTGAGACTTTGAAAATCTTTATTGAATAACCAAGAACATCACTAATACTTTACTTAAGCTTCATCCCTAACTCTAGTAAAATATTTAGCTACTCATACTAATACAATAAGAACTCATATTTCTAAGAGGGATACTAGACTACAGATAGAAGGATTACAAGGAAAATGGGATGCTTTCAAAGGTTGCTAAAGGGCTCTTTATATAGACCTCCAAATAGTGAATGATGAGAACTCTAGCAAACTATTCACGTGACCTGTAGACATCAGTAATTAAATTGCCCTTTCCATCAGAATTTTATCTTGACTTCTGAATGAAAGTTGTATGCCGTTGGATTATCTTTCCAAGGAGTCTAAGATCTCAAAAATCGGATCCCTGGATTGTGAGTTATGACCAAAATTGTAAAGTTGGTCAAACTGGGTTGTTTTTATCCGCGTATTTATTGTGGTCTCTTGAAAAGCAGATATCTCAGCTTGCACAAAATCAACGCCTTTAATATTTTTACTGTGTCTTGATGAATTTCTTGGCTAACCAATGGCTTTGGTCTTGTGTAAATTGGACTTTTGTGTGAATTATGGTGATTTGTTTCCCAACATGTGTCCTGAGATGGCGGAATTCTGAAGCCCTTTCATTGATTGTCATTTTGACCTTTGAAGCCAGGACTTTTGACACTTGAGCCCTGAAGACAAGTTGTAGAGCAACGAATTAGTGATCAAATACAACTGGAATTGGTTCAATTGGATTAGTGAGGCTCCAGATATTGTGCAAATACGAAAAAATGTGTTTTGAGTCCAATGTTTGGACAGAAATAGAGTCTTCACTTTTGAGTATGATTACATTCCAAACATGTAAAATTGGATCACTAAAATGTCTTAAGTATTTAGTAAATTGTCTTAGGTGTTCAATATCATACAATTTAGATAGGTATAACTCCACTTAAGACCTCAACAGTAAACAATAGACATAATGGTCAGGTTGAATTATACATATGCTTCTTATTTATATAGAAAACATAAATACTTATAACTAATTAGAAAGTGTGAAATTATATATAAATACGCTAAACAATATATTATAGTACATTAATTAATACACAAAACAGATAGAATACATGCATATTTAGACGAGGTCCCACAAGTAGAGGAGCCAGCCAACCCAGTCCCGCAGGAGTCAGAGGAGGCCCATGAACCCACCTGCATTAATGAAGGAGGCGATGACCTCGATTCCCGAGTGGGTTACGAGCTGATGGCGAAGGAAGACTATGATGAGCTCATCGGTAATCCAAGGTGGAAGAACAAGAAGAGGAAAGCCACCCCCGTGGAGGAGTTAAGAGCAATCCAGGTGGACCCCAACATAGCAAACTTGGAACTCTTTATAGGTTCTGAGTCGCCGGAGCCGTACAGGAGCAAGATATAGGAGTTCCTGAAGTCCAACCTGGATGCGTTTGCCTGGTCCCATGAAGATATGACGGGAATCCCGATGGAGTATGCTTGTCACCGACTAAACATTGATCCAACGAGGAAACCTGTTGGCCAAAAGCGAAGGAAGTATGGACCGGACAAGTACGAGGCGTTGACCACGGAGGTGAAGAAGTTGCTCGACAATAAGCTGATCAAAGAAGCACTTTGTCCGCGTGGGTGGCCAATCCAGTCTTAGTAAAGGAGCCAAACGGAGCATGGAGACTATGCATCGACTTCACAGATCTCAACGCAGCATGCCCGAAGGATAACTTCCCACTGCCCCACATTGATCAGCTAGTTGATAACACTGCAGGCCATGAAATGATGACGTTTATGGATGTTTTGCAGGTTATCACCAGATAGCATGCACCCAGATGACCAGGAACACACAACGTTCTATACCAAAAAGAACATATTCTGCTGGGAAAGGATGTCGTTCGAGCTAATTAATGTTGGAGCCACCTACCAAAGATTGGTGAACAAGATGTTCGACCAACAAATTAGACACACAATGGAGGTGTACGTGGATGATATAGTAGTCAAGAGCTTGTAGAAGGAGGACCACCTAGATCACCTCAAGCAGGCCTTCGACATACTACGCTACTACAACATGAAGTTGAACCCAAAGAAGAGTAGTTTCGGCGTACATTCGGGATAGTTCCTGGGGCACCTGGTGAGCTAGAGAGTCAATCCATCCCAGGTGAAGTGCATCATGGAAATGAAGCCGCCCGACTCGGTGAAAAAGGTTCAAAGGCTCACCGGGTGCTTGGCAGCTTTGAACCGATTCATCTCCAGATTCGGTGATCGAAATCGCCCATTCTTCGAAGTGTCAAAAGGCCTTTGAGAACATCAAGGAGTACCTGGCTAACACACAAATCTTATCAAAGTCGGAGCCTGGAGAGAATTTGTACTTGTACCTGGCGGCATCGGAGGTGGCCATTAGCTCGGTGCTAGTCCGAGCTGAAGGAAACACACTTACTGGTATACTATGTAAGCCAAGCCTTGAGTGAAGCAGAGTTGCGATACACCCCCACGGAGAAGCTGGTTTATGCACTGGTGATGAATGTTAGGAAGCTGCGACCATATTTCTTTGACCACAGGTGGAGGTGTTGACGACATTCCCACTGAGGTAAATACTGCACCGGCTGGACACTGCAGGACGCTTGTTGAAATTGTCACTAGAGGTCAGCCAAAATGTTATAACCTATGCACCTCGAATAGCGATCAAGGGACAAGCGCTCGATGACTTCATCGTCGAGCTAACTTTCCCATAAGATCCAACGAGGGGGCGTATAGCTCCGTGATACCTCTACGTAGACGGATCATCGACTAGCACAACAACAGGAGCCGGCGTAGTACTAATAAGCCCAGACAGACAGGTCTTCACCTCAGCAATTCGGTTCGACTTCAAAGCCACAAACAACGAAGCGGAGTACGAAGCGCTAATAGCTGGACTTAGGCTATCGTTAGCTGTGGGGACAACCAATCTTCAGATTTTCAGAGATTCCCAGCTAATAATATTTCAAGTCCGGGGGGAATATGAAGCCAAGGACCAGCAGATGGCGCTATACCAGAAGATTGTGGCGCACCTGATCTCGATGTTCAAGCAAGTTTATATCGAGCAGATCCCGAGACTGGAAAATACACAAGCAGATGCACTAGCCTGGCTAGCTACGAGTAGAGGTGAAGCTGAACTGACGCCTTAGAACGGGCAGCATTGTGAAGAACCTCTGGCCGCTCGGGGTAGGAAGATGTGGCATATCCGCGAGAAAGCGAGCAAACAAAAGATTCTTGTCAAAATGTACATACATAAGGCATAAAACCTACTACGAAGACTTGTAAAATAACTCTTCACTTACCCGAACTTGGCGGGGTCTAGCCCAAGTAGTGTATCATCCGTTATTGGAACTTCGTAGGGAGATGGAGGTGGGTCACTCTGTGGAGTAGGTGGAGCTTGAGTAGAGAGAGGTGCAATTGATCGTACGGAGCCACCCTGGCCGGACCCAGAGCCACCTCGCCCACTTTGCTTAGAGTCCTCATCGTGAAGAGCGACCCTAGATCTTTTTGGAGCTTGGGCGTCCTCTTCACCTACCCGTGACCCATCGCCACGAGGAAGGCTCTTCTTCGTTTGTTGAGGTGGGGGCTGAGGAGTTCGCTCAGGAGCATTGGCACTTCACCCCACGTCTTTTCTGGTCTTGGCGACCTGAGCCTGGGTTGATCCTTTGGGTGGGTCCTTAAGCTGAGTACCCGATCTCCCGACCTTCTCCTATGAGGTGGCAGTCCCGGCGAGCTCCGCTTTCTTGTTGGCTGCAACTACCGAAGCCCATGACACTCCTTTCTTGTTTGGGCGAGGTTGACCCATTGCTAACTTGCGAACTAGAGTATGATAGGCTTCAGGGACTTTAATTGACGGGATCGCGACCGTCACGCCTTGATCTGCACAAAGTTAAAAAAGTAAACAGTGAATAATGATGCGAACTGGTCGAGCTTCTGTAAGTTGGCTACCTGGAAGTTCCGGGGCTTGCGTTGTGAGGTGATGTGGCAAAGTAAGGACAAGAGTAGTGCGCCTGCAGTGGTGTTTGCTCAGGTGCACGATGTTTCGATCCTTATGATTTCGCAAATAACACACCGACCGTACGAACTCGAATTCCACAGAGACGTCGGGTTTGCCGCGACTTGATTTGTGATGCTTCGGACCTGCAAAAAGAGAAGAATTAGATTAGTAAATCTAATCCAACCCACACACACCGAAATGGGCCACCTACTACTAGCCTCTTTGTATTTTTCAGGAGAGAAGATATGCCCTTCTTGTCCGGTATAATTGGTGGAAGCTCGCCAGTCTCCACCAATGAAGATGAACTGCTCCTTCTAGTCGCGAATTTTATTAGGAAGGCTTTCCAAAAAAATTTCACCAGGCCGAGCCTTCAGATTATAATAGCCCTTGCCCTCGTTGGACTGTTTGGTCACGCTGAAAACTTCATTAATCTTGGCCGTGGTCAACCGATTCTTATATCCTTCCAGCCCGAAGATGGTTAACATAGCTAAGAAGCTACTCCAGGCATTTGGGGTCAGTTGCGTGATGGTGAGGTTTGTGTCCATTAAGAACTGGCCAATGATTGGATGCAAGGGCAATGTAAGCCCGGCATCCAATGTGTGAATGTTGATGGCAGTCAGGCTAGGTGGAGGCAGGTCAGCTCGCTCCTTTGGCCCGGGGGCGTACAGATGGATGTCCAATGAGATGCGGTACTTTTAGCATAGATGATCAAGCATAAACTCCAAGATAATGCTTGGCTTCGAGTTCGCCTTGTAATCTAACTGGCCCTCTGCCTCCCTAGTAGCTCGCAAAGGTGCGGGAAAGCTCGCCTCGTACCTCCTCATGTATTCATCCCATTTCAACTCATGCTCGATTGCGGTGGGGATGTTGTACTCAGGAAGCTGAGGAGTTGGAAAGTTGATGGACTTGAGATACTCCACAGTATCTCATCATCCTCCTCCCCCTCCTCATCTAGCTCGCGAACCATTTCGCTCGCAGGATCGCCAGACTCGGTGACCTCCTCGCCACCTTCTCCGACCTCCTCATTACCACCAGCGGCCCTCTCCTCCCTGGTGACCTCCTCCATGGTTGACCATGTTCTTCCTAGAGTTCGCGGAGTCTCTCGTCAGAACCACCCCCGGAGGTGGTGGCTCTCTCCCTGGAATCATAGCGGACCTCGCCAGAACCAGGGCGAGCTACCGAGGATCCGTCAGAATAGGATCCTATGATGATAGGGGTCAATTGTGGAATGGGTGATCCACTTGTCATAGGTTTTTTTCTGGGTTTTGATTTGAGATAGTTCGACTTGACGACCCGGAAGATATAGTGTTCTATAAGGGCGAAGTTCTAAGTGTTTATGGGGTTTTCAAGGTTCAAAATTCTGTTGGCCGAAAAATTTGAAGATAGGCCGGAGACAATGGTGGATTACCAGAAAAACAGAGAAGAAGAGAGGGAATAGGAATCTGCAAAAAGAAAGATTAAAGAAGAAGAATTGTTGCACTACCTTGAAGATTCCAATGAAAGTCCAATAGTGCAAAGGTTTAATCGCCGGAAAATGCTTAGGATTGCTTGGATTCGCTCTGAAAACTCGAAGGATCAAAAGTGATGAATAAAGCAATTTTCTCCTATTTATAAGAAGGAAGTGGGAGAAGTGTAGTTTCAAAGGAGTCCAGGGACCTATGTGCAAAGAATTTGAAAGTTTGACATGATGGGCGCGGGAATTGAGGCATGAAAAGGTGTGCACGATGCCTCGAATTCTGTGCCACGTCAGCATGTCCACCGACTAAGGTAGTTCGCCATAGACCTCAGCACTACATAAAAATGGAGTTTGCCTTCACTTGAGCTCACGCCCACAGAGGCAAATCAGCTCACCCACACATTAGAAGTATCATGATGTGGACGAGTTGGGGGGGCAAATGTTGATAGGTGAACTAAAGCAAACTACTAACGGAAGATTACCGAATAAATAACATAAGGCTAAGGAGCTCGCCAGTATGGCACCTGGCCACGTCATCAATCTTGACCAGTCAACACCACAGGTGGATGAAGAGCTCGCCAAGAGCTCGCCCGACCCAAATGGTTAAGAGACACGTCAGCACTTGCCCACATTATCATCATGAAGAGAGAGGAGCTCGCAAGGGGCTCACCCAGAGCTCGTCTAGAGCTCGCCCAACACTAGAAGACAAGGCCCGGTCCTACTATCATCATCACATTCCAATGCAACACAAGGCAAGGGAGCTCGCCAAGGAGCTCGCCCAGTCCGAAGTGAAGCCAATAGCTACGTAGGGAACCAGTAGTGATGTAGTAGGATAAAGCAATGTAATTAGAGCATAGTAGTGAGTAAAGACGTGTGTTAAGGACACTTGTCAGCATATTAGGCTAAATAAGCCCACTAAGTGTCACCTCATTACATGCAAACCAATAAATAGGTCTCTTGTAACTCATTTCTCTCTCTATGCTCATAATACCAATACTACTTTCTCTCACTACTCTCTCTCTCTCTCTTAAAAACTCTCTAAAAAACACATAAGTTTGATTATTGTTTGGTTGAATTCAGTAGATAATTAGCCTCATAATCCCATAATTAGATCATTCTACCAACAACCCAGAAAGAAATGAGCAGTTATAATAACAAAAAAAAATGAAAATTTTGAAAAAAATGATAAAAAATGCCTAACATCCAGAAACCTTTGGGCCTTGACATGGATTGACAAAGGCTGGCTTTCAGAGGTGACTTTATAGAGGTGGAGAGAGAGGTGGCTTTTTAGAGACGGCGAGGCAGAGGCAGTGTGGCGTAAGTGGGGGCTAAGGCTTGTTTTGGTAACCGATCTATTTTTTTTAGGGAGAAAGTAATGAAATAGGATAGAGAAAATGGCTTGAAATAATGATGGATAGATATGTGGACCTATGTTTTAAAAGCGGAAGCGGAAGTTGACCCGGACACCTTAGTATTTTTGGTCAGACCAGGTTTGACCGAGTGTGACCATTTTTAAAGCGATTGAGCCAGTATGACGTCATTAATTCATAATATTTAATTATGAATATATATATATATGTATATATATATATATATTTTCTTATAAAAATATATTTTATGAATAAACTTTACTAAGATATTATATATTTTACTATTAAATTATATTTGATATATATTATATATATTTAATTTAGTTAATTCATTATCCTGTGTAGAAAAATAAAATTAACCAAAAAATTGTCGAAGCGCCGGTTCGACCAGTCCGACCCGATTTTTACCACATTTGAGTACTTTTCAACCGTTTTATAAAATGTCCAGTCTAACGTACAAAAGTGGGCCGGAGGGATGTTTGAGTAGCGGTCGGATTGGTCCGACCGACCGGTCCGCTTTTTAAAACACAAATGTGGACCCCACAAGTTTGGGTAAATTGAAAGTTGAGATTTTTGGTACACCATCCTACAATTGACTATTTTTCTGTATTTCTATATGCAATGAACCCAAAAATATATTGTAGGTGCAGGAAGTTAAACCTTTGTATCTAGTACCTAAAGCGTGAAGAGAAAGACTCAACCAATTAAATGATCTTTATAAAAGAAATTAAAATTTTATAACAGAAACATTAAAAATATTGGGCCCACATAGATATATCAGAGAAAGACATAATTAATTGATTTTGAAAAATATGAAAATATAATCTTCACTTCCAAATAATAATAAAAGGTCAAAATATCATTAATTGATTTGGTGGAGTATTTAGAGAATTTACTCTCAATATATAAAAACTGGAATTAGTATTTATTACCATTTGCTCTAAAACAATTGAGCAATTAATATTATTGCATCATGACCTTAATAATAATAATCATCATTAAGGGAACCATTTGTCAAATGGGGAAATGAGCATTTAACAATCTGTAACCATCCTCATTCCCTTGAATTGACTGATGAGACGATAACCCAATTTAAGAAAAAATATGATCAAATCAATCGGCTTTTAATGTGTTCCCCACATCAATCACAAACCGGTACTTCACATCCCCCTCCGCCAGCCTCTCCATCGCCCTGTTCACATAATCAATCCCCACCATCTCCACCTCCGCCAATATACCATGCTCCGCCGCAAAATCAATCATCTCCTGCGTCTCTTTCATCCCGCCGATCATGCTCCCTGCCACCGTCTTCCGCCCCGGAATCAGCGGGATCGCCGGCAGCTCCAGTGGCTTTTCCGGCAGCCCCACCAGAATCAGCTTCCCATGCGGCTTCAACAGCCCCAGCAACGGCGGCAGCGGATGAACGGCAGGCACCGTATCAATGATCGCGTCCAGAGTCCCCGCCGCCGCCGCAATCTCCGCCGGGTCATGGCTCACCAAAAAGGCGTCGGCCCCGAGTTTCCCGATGGCCTCCTCCTTTTTCCCGGCGGAAGTGCTGATCACGGTAACCTTAGACCCGAATGCCTTGGCGAACTTGACCGCCACGTGGCCCAGCCCGCCCAGCCCGACAATGCCGATGCTGAGGCCCGGCTTGTCGAGCCCGTAGGATTTCAAGGGGCTGTAGGTGGTGATCCCGGCGCAGAGTAGCGGAGCCCCCTTATCGAGGGGGAAATTGTCGGGCCATCTGATGATAAAGTCCTCATCCGCCACCATGATGTCGGAGTAGCCGCCCTGCGTGACGGAGCCGTCCGGCAAGCGGGTGGCGTAGGTAAACACCATTTTGGGGCAGTAGTTCTCCAGGTTGGCGGCGCATTGGCCGCATTGCCGACACGAGTCGACCATGCAACCCACGCCGACTTTGTCGCCGGGCTTGAATTTTTGGACGTTGGAGCCGACCTCGGTGACGACTCCGACGATCTCGTGGCCGGGGATGAGGGGGTACCGGGTGAAGCCCCAGTCGTTCTTGATGGCGTGGAGGTCGGAGTGGCAGATGCCGCAGAAGAGAACCTTGAACTGGACGTCGCGATCGCCGGTGGGGCGGCGGCTGAACTTCAATGGAGAGAGGACGCCGGTGGTGTCCCGAGCGGCCCATCCCACTGCATTCACCGCTTCTGCCATTTGGAAGAATTGATTTTAATTTTTTTTTCTTGTGTAAAAGCAGTTCTGAGTATGAAATGAGGAGGGTGTGATGCATATGTAGGCTATGGTGGCAATGGGTGGGGAAGAGGATATTTTGAGGGAAAGGCAGGGCTGGATGTATTTGGTTGCAGCTCTTCTCGAATCTTCTCAAACAGTGTTTGTTTGTTAAAATATATTGTTTTCTCTTAAATATTTATAATTATAGTAATATTTTTTTATTAGATCGTAGGAAAAAATATTATTTTTACAAAAACAAATGAATATATGTAAAGAAAACAACATTTAATCTGATTGTAACACACATTTTGCCTAATAGTAACATGTATTTGTCCAAATTGTAACATACCTGGGAGCAAACAAATCCCAAATTTTTAATATAATATGTTTCACACCGTAAAACGTTTCACATGAGTGTACCTCATTAAAATACACAATCACCTCTAATTATATATCTATTTATTTATTTCACGTACTTCAATACTAATTACAGTAATATTATTTTACATAATAAATATATTTTTTATTTCTTTCTCTTTTAATAATTACATATATTTTTATTTAATATTCTTTTCCATGTTAAATATATATGTTTATTTAATTCTTTTTTATACTCCCTCCGTCCCGGGTCTTATTTCCGAAAGACCTGGGCACACGGATTAAAAAAAAGTAGAATATATGTGCGTGAAGTTAATTAATAAAATATAAAAAATGTACTTTATTGACTTTTGTGCGTGTGTTTAAGATAGGAAAAAAGAGTTGGGACATCCTAAAATAGAAATTGTGGAAAAAAGTGTTGGAACGGAATGCGTATTAAATATATATTTTGTTTAATATACATTTAGGCAAACAATATATTTTTTTGGACTATAACAATACCTCTACCATTAGCAATTATTGTGATTTGATATTAAAGATGAATAAAGTATTGTTTAATATTTTTTTACAGTTTAAATTATTTAGCACAAAAATTTGTGTGCACTTGAATTTATAATTTAATTTTGACTTTACTTTTGATTTTTTTACAACTATACTTATATGTCGCACTGTATATTTTTTGACACTGGGGGTATTAGTGATTTATTTTTCGGTGTATTACTAAATTATTCTTCATGTACTATTAATTGTTTTTCAGGTTTAGTAAATTGTTCTTCAAGCATTAATACTTAGATTTGAGAGGGTTTTATGTCTTGATTTTTTTTAAGCATTTTTGTTGATTTTCAACATCTCCATATAAAAAATATACGTGTCTATTTTAAAGGTTAAAAGTAAGTATATCGATTAAAATAAAGTGAGTATTGTATTTATTTTCATAAAAACTTATGAAGAATATCATTTTTTAAGTTAATTTATAGTCTTTGATGTTGTATCTTGAATAATTATTTTAGAGCAATATAAATTTGATTAGAAGTTTATAATTAAGAGATATTTATTTTGTTTGATATAAATCGACTTGTTCTTGGGGTGTTACCATATTAATGACTTATTTTCGAGTATTATTAAGTTGTTCTTCATGTATTAATAAATTGTTCTTCAGGTATTTGTAAGTTGTTCTTGGCTTCTTGCAGTATAATTTATTAATATTTGGGGTATTTGTAGAATATAGTATGAGGTATTACTCAATTGTTCTTCTGTTATTGCTAAGTTGTTCTTTATGTATGAGTAAATAGCTCTTTAAGTATTCCTAAGTTGTTTTTGCAATATAACTTATAAATTTTTGGGGCATGTTGAATATTGTATAGAGTATTACTCAATTGTGCTTCGGGTATTACTCAATTATTCTTCGAGTATTAATAAATTATTCTTTGGGTATTACTCAATTATTAATTTATATATTTAAAAGTTATTAGAAGTTTTAATTGAAATGGAAGAAGAGAAGAATATTTTATGGAACTGATGTGTTCTATATTTTGATAAAATCATGGAAGTCCAGAATATCAATTTCAGTAACAACATATGTCCTGTAAATACAAGTAAAATAAAAGTTGTAAGGAGGAGGAGAGTAGAATGTCGACGGAAGCACTATGGTCGTTCATGTATATTGTTAAATTAATTTTAAGTCCCAGAATAATTGATGTTGATTTGCAGAAGCCGTCCATGGATTCGTTTGTGAAGCTTGTTGTGATACAAATATTCTAGTGTATGTTGGGCAAAGCTCTGGTCCAAGAAGACCCAGGGGGCCCAAGGCAAGATAAACCAATAAGGTTAAGGGCGCACTAAGTATCAATCAAACCCGAAAAAAGGACCTTTATGCAGCCCTGAACAGAAGGGCACTGATCTTGAGGAGGATTCAGGATCAGGGACAAGTCCGTTAGGAAATCGGAAGGCTAAGCGAATCATTATGGGCATCAGCAGCCTGACCAAAGTAGTTGGATTATATAAGGGGAATAAGAAGAACGTGTCTTGATTCCGTATCCCCACCAAGATTGCAGGTACCATAACTGACCAAACAGTTGTCCTTACAGTTATAGAAAAGAATGAGCAAGGAAAGTTTTCTTGTCTCCCACGATCTTGGACCATGACCTAACTTGCAACACGTGTCCTCATTAGGGTTTAGCAGTTACTAGTACAAATAGATCCCCGTTTCACGTAATAAAGGATCATAATTTTTACTCTCTTGTATTCACAATATAACTTTGCTTCCAATATATACAAGATCACCCCATTAAAGTCCTACCCCAAATACAAGAGGTTATACATATCGTTGTGTTATTTGAGTCATTATTTTTATCCATGTTCCTAGGATTGTAAACGAATCGAATCAAATATCATACTTTTGTATGTATATTCGAATCGATCAAATATTTATAATCGAATTTGAATCATAAAATTTTGAATATGAATGAGAGATAGATGTATATGGTATCTAAGTCATCAGCTAATGAGCTTACATCCTTAAAATAATAGTACTTATATTGGTCATAAATTTCTAATGGTCTATAATCTTAAAATAATAATAATAATAATAATAATAATAATAATAATAATAATAATAATAATAATAATAATAATAATAATAATAATAATAATAATAATAATAATAATAATAATAATAATAGCAATAATTATACTAATTGTTATTATTATTATTATTATTATTATTATTATTATATTTATAAATAATATTGAATATTTACGACTATCGAATTAAATATTATTATTTTGAATTCGTATTTAAATAATAATCGAATCGAATATTTGTAATCGAATTCGAATCATAAAATTTCGAATACAAATATCAATATTCGAATACGAATACTGAATCAAATTAAAAATATTTAATTCGTTTGCAGCCCTACTTGTTCCTATCGATCACCCTAAAAACTCTAGGAACAAACAAAGTTTTTCCCATGAATTTCCAAAAAAAAGAAAAAGGAGAGAAAAATTAAGGGGGCGTTTGTTTCAAATTCTTCAATGGTAATGGGAATGAAATTTCATTTTCCTTTTTTGCCCTATATATGTTAAATGTGTGTTTGTATTTATGGTGGTTATATCAATAGTGTTGTGCTCCAATTTTGGAAAAAGTGGACAAAAAATAAAGATGTTGGTTGTGATATTGGGGATTGATTGAGGAGGATGATTACAAGGTGAAGAGGGGGTAATCAAATGGGGGTGTTGATTACCTTATTTAGGAAGAAAAACAATATTATGTATCTCATTTGTTCTAATTTGCTACTATAATTACTACAATTATATCTCAATTCCCATTACCATTGAATGATTTCCATACCAAGCGCCCCCTAAGTTACGATTCCGATTCGTTAGTTTACTAAAGTTGTTTCCATGGAATATTTGCATAGATTAGCATTGATGATTTAATGGGGAATCGCGCCACCAATTCCAATATGCATGACGCCCAGTCGTCCATTGTCTTACTCTCCGGCTTGCTTAAAATTAAATCAAAATTTTCAAGTGCACAAGTGCACCCAAATTCTTTAAATAGTCACTTATTATTTAATTATTACATACTCCCTCCGTCCACGAAATTTATGCTCACATTTTTGCACGTGGTTTAATGCAATATGTCGGAAGGTATTATGGGATATTGTGAGGTCCGTTTTGAGTAAAGAAAGTATTTATGGAAAGTACATATGATATACTTTTCATAAATATTCTCTTTATTCAAAACGGACCTCACAATATCCCGTAATACCCTCCGACATATTGCATTAAACCACGTGCAAAAATATGAACATAAATTTCGTGGACGGAGGTAGTATATACATAATATTCTTATCAAATTATTTATTTATTAATTATTATATATTCTTACTTTATTATATATATAATTTCTATATTATTTATTATATTATCAAATTATTTATTTATATGTAGACATAATTTACTATACATATACACAATTTCTATATTATTTGTTATCAAATTAAATTATCTAAAAAAGTATTCATTATCAAGATTCTTTATTTTCTAAATTATTTATATTATATATATTTTACATATAATTTGTTTATTATATATTACCAAAAATATAAATAATATACAATCATTTAATTATTACTCTACTAAAAAGTATTAATTTGGCATAAAGTTTCATCCACCCCCTATCACAGCTAATTCAAACTAAACACAAATTTACTATTTACAAAATTTTTTCCATCCACTGTTTTTCCCTTCTGAATGTGTTTCATCCACCTTCAGACGAAAACAAGTTCTATCTTAATGTTTTACTAGCTACTACTCCCTCATTTCACTGGTTTCACAAATTTTAAGAAAAAGTAATAAAATAATATTTTAAAAATAAAGTAAATATATAATAAAATAATATTTTATTAAAAAAGTTATAAAGTAAATTACTCTCTCCGTCCCAGAAGATATTGCGGTGTCTTTTGGGCACGCAATTTAAGAAAATTGTATAAAAATTTATTTTTATGAATATTATATGTGTAATGTGAGAGTGAAGTTTAATAAACAATTTCCACTTTTAGATATGCAAACTTTTTGTGGGTGTTGGTAGAATTTACTAATTAGGTAAATTATGTAGTTGAATTAACACTGGAATTCTACCAAACAATAATCAAGAAATGAGTTTTGAGAGAATTCTTGTAGAGAGAGAAAGTAGAGAGAAGTAAAGTGTTGTGTATTATGAACTTAAAGAGAGAAATGTGTTACAATGACCCTATTTATAGGTTTGCATGTAATGAGGTGGCACTTAGTGGACTTATTTAGCCTAATATGCTGACAAGTGTCCTCAACACTTGTCATTATGTCTACTATTACACTCTAATTACATTGTTTTGTCCTACTACATCACTATCAATTCCCTACATAACTATTGGCTTCACTTCGGACTGGGCGAGCTCCTTGGCGAGCTCCCTTGCCTTATGTTGCTCCGGGATGCGTTGATGGTAGTAGGTTAGGGCCATTGGTCATGGTACCAGGTGAGCTTCCTTGCGAGCTCCTTTTTTCCATGATGTCCACTCGGTCAGAGGTTGATGACGTATCACCAACCACCTGGGCGAGCTACCTGGCTAGCTCTCTCTGTCCTCATTGCATTGACTGGTCAAAGTTGGTGTGACATGGCACCTGGTCAACAGGGCGAGCTCTTGGCGAGCTCCTTAACCTTGAGTTATTAATATTGTTAATCTTCCCATAGTACTTTGCTTTAGTTCGCCTATCAATATTTGCCCCCCAGCTCGTCCACATCATGATTTTTTTAATGTGTGGGCGAGCTGATTTGTCTATGTGGGCGAGCTCTAGTGATGGCGAACTCCATTCCTTATTCTGCCAAGCTCTGTGGCGAACTACCTCCAGGCGACGTGTGAGCTGACGTGGCACGGAATTCAAGGCGTCACTCACACTTTTCCATGCCTCAATTCCTACGCCCATCATTTCAAACTCTCAAAACTTTTGCAAATGACCTGGACTCTCTGGAAACTACACTTCGCCTCGTCTCTTTCCTATAAATAAGGTGTAATACCCCGAACCAAATTAGATTTTGTTTTCTATTTATATTACATTTCATGTTATTATATTTATATATTTTTGCTTGATTGATCTTTTACTCCTTTGAGGGCACTAAGTTTTAAAATGAGTGATTTCTACTTGACGGTTGGTTCAAAACCGGAACCGGAAGCACTCCTAGCACCGGAACTATGAATCAAATATTAATAAATCATTTGAACGAATGAAATAAGTTTCTAAAAGGGATTTTAAGACCCTTTGGGTGTAAAAGATTTATAAAAAATAAAACCCTGGACGTTTGTCGCCAAATGTCGAACCAAAAACTCTAAAATTTGAAAAACTTCGATCCGACGAGTAATTGTGGATCTTTATTAGAACTTAAGTAATAAAATGGGTTAAACATAAGTTTTAATTAACAAATACAAGATATAAAATTTTAGGCTTACAAAACGAGCAAAATATTAATTTTCGGAGCCCAAAATGCGACCGAATAATATCCGTTTTCAACACCGAAAACCATATCGCGTCCCAAAATACAGTTAGAACTCAATTTCCCCTCCTAAATTCCCTTATTGGCCGAAATTATCAGCTAGCAATGAAGAAATGTGGAGTCAAAATGCCCATACCCCTAAATCAAGGGGCCATACCTTCTTTCCTATTCCCTTACCTAACCTTGACTTCTCTTACCTCCAAATGAGTGATTTTGAATGGTCATATGCTCCCATTTCCTATATATGAATTATCTTAGTTCATTCTCTACCTTGATCAAAGAAATCCAAAGAAAAGAAAATCCAAAAACTCCCTTCTCACTCCCTCACTCAACTTTTGGTCACCATACTTACAAAGGGTAGAGAGATTTTCTTCTCCCATCTCCAACAACAAGAGAGCTTCCTTCCACAAGTATCAAGAAATCCATGGAGTTAGGTTGAAGGTTGGAGTCATTT
>JAPKLY010000312.1:0-30978 GCA_026898435.1 Prunella vulgaris
GAATATAGAACAACCACTGCCCTCTTCTTTCCTTTTCATTCACGAAAATTTACCCCCAAAACCTTAAAAAATCTCAGAAATGTGAAGAATTATATTATTTCAACGTGTTGGTTGTAATCGTTCGGGTCCATTGTCACATTGTGTTCGTTGCTTCAATTTGACCGTACGTTTTTACATTTTTACCGTTTAAGTTTAATATTATTTGCATGTTGTACATTAATTATTTATGAATATATCTATTTTTATTGGAGATTTTAATCCTAATTTAATTTGTTAGAATTTTGTAGTGTAATTGATGTTTGATTATATATATTGGATTTTTTGTTTTAAAAAATCGGATATGCTTATTTATAGTCGAAACTCTGGCAATTTTTTTTATAATTCTAATGTGGTATATTCTTAATTTAAATCAGATGGAACTCCCTGATCGTCGTTGGATGTATGAAATCCCTCGTCTGATACAAGGATCGATCAACCTTGAATTTTACAAGAAAATTCATGAGTTTACTGCGTTTGCCTCTGGTAATCCACACTGCATGGATATGAATGGCCAGATTAGATGTCCTTGTTCAAAAAAAAAGTGCGGTAACAAGAGATTTTTGAGCATTCATGAGGTTCTAACTCATCTCGTGATGTCTGATTTTACTTCATACTATTACAATTGGACTGTACATGGCCAAACTCGGTGGAATCATAATCTTGAAACAGTGGTTGCCTTCTATGATCAGTTTCGTAGCAGTGGAGGTGAGAGATTTGAGATTGGTGGTTCGAGCCGTGATTCGCCTATTCCATGCTCTGAGACACCGGTGGATGAATTCCAAAGCTATCATACGATGATTGATGAGTCTGGTTTGGGTGGTCACCACATGGAAGAGGAACCAAATCCTCGTTCGCAGAGATTTTTTGAGATGCTTAAATCTGTCGATCAGAAGCTGTTTCCTGGTTGTGATACTGAGACACAATTATCATTCAATGCTCAGATGTTGTCCATCAAAACTGAAGGCAAAGTCAGTCAGAAAGTGTACAATAAATTTACAAAGTTGTTCAAACGGGCCCTACCTAAAGAGAACACAGCACCAGAAAATTTCTATTAAAGTAAGAGGCTCTTGAAGGATATGGGTTTACCATTTGAGAAGATTGATTGTTGTACCAACGGTTGCATGCTATTTTGGGGAGACGACGAGAGCATCGATCGGTGCAGGATGTGCAACTACCCTAGGTTCAAACCCTCAGATCGTAGGAAGAAGACATCTTTCAAGTCTATGTATTATCTTCCCATCACTCCTCGTCTAGAGAGGTTGTATCAGTCGAATGCCACTGCAAAAGACATGAGATGGCATGCTGAGGAGTGTTCTGATGAGAATTCCGGAGAGATGCGTCATCCTGCTGACTCTAATGCGTGGAGACATCTTGATAGAGAGTTTCCAGATTTTGCGAGTGAGAAGAGAAATGTGAGGCTTGGCCTGTGCACAGACGGATTTGCTCCATTCGGTATGCACGGGAAGAAGTATTTGTTGTGGCCTGTATTACTGACTCCGTACAATCTACCTCCTTGGTTGTGCATGAAACCTCAACACATATTTCTCACTGTCTTGGTGCCTGGTCCTTAGAATCCTAAGCAAAACCTAGATGTCTACCTTCAGCCACTGATTAAAGAGTTGTTATATTTGTGGCATACGGGAGTAGAGACATATGACGTGTACAGGAAGGAGAACTTCACATTACAGGCTGTTGTTTTATGGACCATCATCGACTTTCCAGCATATTCTATGTTATCTGGGTGGTCGACTCAAGGAAAACAAGCTTGCCCGTACTGCATGGATGGATCTAATGCATTTTGGCTTCCACTGAGTAAAAAGGTATCATGGTTCGATAACCATCGGAAGTTTCTATATAATGATCATAAATGGCGGAAGGACAAAGTGCACTTTCTAAAGGGGAATGATGTAAAGCGTACAAGACCACAAGTTCGAACAGGTATATAAATATTGTTTATATTTTAATCACTACTTATGAAAAGAGTTTTATCAATTTAGTTTAACCATACACACTTTATTTCAGGTGATTCGTTGTTGAGAGAGGTTACAGTAACTGACTTGTGGAAAACGACTGAGGAGGGTTGGATGAAACACAATAAAGGTATCCGTGGAGGTTGGAAGAAGAGAAGCATCTTTTGGGACTTGCCTTATTGGAGTAAATTATTGATTAGACACAACTTGGATGTGATGCATATAGAGAAGAATGTGTTTGATAACTTGTTCCACATGATCCTTAATACAGACGGCAAGACCAAAGACACTGCAAAATCCAGAGAAGAGTTAAGTGAGTTCTGTTCTCATCCTAGTCTCTCCAGTAGTCGACGAGCAGGTGAGTGGCCACAAGCAAAGTACCAAATTTCCATAGAAAATAAGAAAAAAATATTTCAATGGGTGAAGGATTTGCGCTTTCTGGACAATTACGTGTCGAAAACATGGGTCGGTCGTTTGAGCCAGCAACAGGGAAGGTCACTACGATGAAGAGTCATAACTGTCATGTTTTTATGCAGCGGTTGCTACCGATTGCCTTTAAGTACGCACTTCCAAAGGATATATGGAGTGTGATCACAGAATTAAGTCTATTTTTCAGAGACTTAACTTCCTCAATGATTACACTGGACGACATGCAGCGTTTGGATAGAGACATCCCTGTTTTACTGTGCAAGTTAGAACAGTTTTTTCCCCCCAGTTTCTTTGACTCGATGGAGCACTTACCTGTTCATTTACCGTATGAAGCTTTACACGGTGGTCCAGTGCAGTATAGGTGGATGTACCCTTTCGAGAGGTAAGTATTATTATTCGAAAGTTTTTTGTTAATTATTATTTATATATTGATGAATTGAATGTTTTTGTATTTATGTATCTGCACAACTTGAAACGGTAATATTGGAAATACAGCACACATTGAAGCATCCATTGTTAATGCATATCCCACTGAAGAGATTGGAACATTTTGTTCTTATTATTTTGGGGATCAAGTTCAAACCAGGATCAGAAATGAGCCTCGCAACTACGATGGCCGGGGAGAAGAACATCCTCTTCGTGAGTTCGATGGTATGTTGTCTGTATTCTTACATGCTGGTCGACCACTAGGTAAAGGGACCAAACGGTATTTTAAAAAAAACTGGGAAGAAGAGACGATACAGTCGTACGTCTTGATGAATACGCCCGAGGTTCAACCATACATAGAGTGAGTACTTTATTATTTTTACAAATAGATTGTAAATATGTTATTGGTTTTATACCTAATTATTTGTTATATGTAGGATGTTTTGTGAGCAAACTCGTCAATAAGAACCAGGCATCACAGAAGCAGAGGTTTATGAAGCAGTTCGCCAGAAATTCATATATTGGTTCCAAAAAATGGTATGTAACACTATTCCATATTACAAAATGTGTATTTTAATAATGTTCTAAATTTTTAATATGTATAGGGACAAAATAATCAGCTTCACAATCCACATCTTGAAGCTTTGAGCAAAAGACCACTTCGACAAGTGACATGTTATAACGGGTACTATTCAAATGGTTATAAATTTCACACAGCTGCGTATGCTTCAGTAAAAGCCACTTCAAACAGTGGTGTTTGTGTTACCAGTGGAAATTACAATGAAGCACCGATCGAGTACTATGGTGTGTTGCAAGAAGTCGTTGAAGTGGAATATCCAGGGTGGCCTTCGAGAAAAATTGTTATGTTCTTTTGTGAATGGTATGATCCAGGACGAGGAGGGAAAAGAGTCGATGCAAACTACAAGATTGTTGATATTTTGATCAACAAAAAATACCCAGCAGCATACGACCCATTCATCTTTGCATCACAAGCATCTCAGGTATATTACTGCAAGTATCCGGGTTCAGGCAAACCGAACTTAAGAACAGTGTGTAAGGTCAAGGCAAGGTCGTTGGTGGAAATTTCTACTTCATCCAACACTGCAGAATTTGAAGATCCATTCCAAACTGAAGTGCAACAGGCTCAAATAGTAGTTCTTGACGAAGGTATCAATCTTTCTGTGGATTTAGTGGCTGAAAATCCCGATACGGTAATTGTTGACAACGAAGTTGATGGAGAAGAAGGGGTACCAAATGAAGAAGATGACGAAGAAGATGATGAGGATGAAGATGAAGATGAAGAAGAAAATGATGAAGAAGAATAAAATGATGAAGGTGAAGAAAATGATGACGATGATGAGGCAGATGAAAATGATGAAGATGATTATTAGTATTGATGATATAGTTAATTGATATTGTTGTTGATATAGTTAATTGATATTGTTGTTGATATAGTTAATTGACTATAGTTAATTGTGTTGATATAGGTATATATGATTAATAGAATTAAATTTAATCATATTTTTTAGTTAGCGACCGCCAAAATGGTCGCTAATTATAATTAGCAACCGCCAATTAAGTAAACCGCCTAAATTAGGCGGGCAAAAATTTAATTTTTATTTAGCGACCGATTAATCGGTCGCTAAATAATAAAATGACTAATCAACGGACAAATTGTCGGTGGAAGCCACGTGGCAAAAACCTAATTAAGTTAGCGACCGATTAGGCGGTCGCTAAAAATAAAATCAGACAACAAAACCCAATCGACTTCAGAATCAGAAAAAAAAAAAAACAAAACCCAATCAGCCCGTCCAGCCGCTGCCGTTCGCCCGTCCGTCCCGCCGCCGCCGTTCGCCCGTCCAGCCGCCGCCGCCGTCCGCCCGCCACTGGTGAAAGGTATGTATATATTTATATATTAATTTTATATATATTATATATATATATTTTTATATTTGGTCGATTTATTTATATATTATATATATTTATATATTATATGTTATATTATATATATATTGATATTTTTTATATATTGATATTTGGTCGATTTATTTATATATTATATATTTGGTGGATTTTTATTGATATTGATTATTGTATATTAGTATTAGTATTAGTGTTATTAGTATTATATATTGTATTATTGGTATTATTAGTATTATATATTGTATTATTGGTATTAGTTGATTAATTGATATTAATTGATTAGTATTAGTTGATTAAATGATTAGTATTAGTTGATTATTGATTATTGAATATTGTTATTGATTATTGGTTGATTATTGTTGATTATTGATTTGTTGATTAGTATTAGTTGATTATTGATTATTGGTTGATTATTGTTGATTATTGAATATTGTTATTGATTATTAGTTGATTATTAATAATTGTTTAGTTGTTTATTATTAGTTGTTTATATTTAAATGAATTGATTAATTGATTAGTATTAGTTGATTAATTGATTAGTATTAGTTGATTTATTGATTAGTATTATTTGATTTGTTGAATAGATGAATGAGGGAGGAGAGGGAGGAAGAGGAAGAGGAAGAGGGAGAGGGAGGGGAAGGGGGAGAGGGAGAGGGAGAGGGAGACGGGCGGTCCTGCCTTTACCGCCCGTTACGATCGAGAATTTTTATGTGCCGATCCCTCCTAAGTTTGAAGTGGGAGAGTCTTCTGCTGCCGGAGGTTCTTCATCCCGACAGCATCCTTTAGTAGATACTCGGCAACCAATAAAGCCGTGTGACGGAGTGTAAGTTTTTTATAATATTAATACATAATTTTTTTATAATATTAATACCTAATTATTTATGCAGCTTGCGTCCGGGTAATAAATCTTCTAGCTTGGTCACGGATGCACTGAAAAGTGTTGTGTGGCCTTATGGAGTAGGATCGTGGTCTAAAGTTCCCGCATCCAAGCAGAAAACATTTTTTGAAGAGTTTAAGGTAATAATATTAATTTTATTTAATTTATTGAATTATGAATTTATATGTTTGTTATGAATTTTATTGCAGAAGCTCTGCGTGTGGGAACCGCGACACGATGATGCGGTGCGTGGTCTATTTTACGAAAAAGTCCAGAACCGCATGAAAGACTTAGTCCACATGATGAAAGACAAGTGGCTGAAGGAGGGGATCATTCATAATATGGGGACGGACGAAGAGGGCCGTAATATCTGGGAGGGACTCCTCTAGTATTGGAATGATTCGAGGCATGTTGCGAGGGCCGAGGCGGCAAGAAGAAATAGGATGAGCGACCCCACCGGGCAAGGCATAGCCATACATCGAGCAGGCTCCCGGTCGATTTACGAGCATGCTCTCGCTTTTGTAAGTATTTAATTAATTTTTTAATATACTCACATTTAAATTTATTAATTTTACTTTATTAAAAAGTTTAATTTTTTTGTACAGGAGCATGCATACGGAGTTAAGCCCAGCCTCATCCAGGAGATGCATTTTGCTCACCCGGTTGGGGAGAGTGGACAGTCGACTTATGGCCGCACCACCGAGCTTCACGTATGTATTTTATTATAATAAATTATTGTTCTAATTAATTATTTTATGAATTATACTAATTAATATTATATTATAATTATGATTATTGTTTAATTTCAGAATCAGATGAGGCAGGCCCTCAATGAGGCTCAGACGGCGTCGGCACCCACCCCGGAGAATCCTACCCCCGCCCCTATTGACGAGGACCAAATTTTTCTGAATTTGGTCAAACCAAAGAAGGGGAAGTATCTAGGATTGGGCAGTCATAGTAAGGCTGTCCGCCTATCACAGAAGGGGAGCTCCTCCTATTCCCTCGACTCTAACCCCTCCTCCCACGTCGAAAGTCAACTCTCCGACGTGAGAAAGAAATTGGAGAAATATCAAACAAAGGGGAAGATGATGAAAGATAGGATGAAGCAAACGGAGGACCTGACGAGAATGATGAAGAATTGGCTTGAGTCTACCTCCGAAGAGATGGGTTGGAACGTCCCCAAATTTCCTGATCTTCCACCACCTCTACCTGAGGATGATGACGATGACGATGACGATGAGGAGGTTGTCGATCTTGGTGGTGACGACGACGGCTTTAATTCGTCACATTAGTTTTTTTTTGTTGAACAATTAATTTTATTTTATTTATGTTGGATGTTTTTATGGGATATTGAATGTTTAAATTATGTTGAATGTTTAAATTTTAGTAGTGTAAAATAATTAGTTTCAAATGGTTATATAAAAATCCAAAGAAAGTGAAAAATTTGAACGAATTGTATTTGTATTTTTAAATTGAATAAATTAATAAATTTTCGTAATGTTAAATAATAAATTTACAACATTATAATATTTATTGAAATATATATATATACATAAAAAAATTAGAACTAACAAGCAATTAATTAGAAGCATTTAAAAAAAATGTGACTAAAAAATATGGAGTTAAATACAATTAATTGCAAAAAATGAACAAATTAATAAATTTTCGTAGTATTAAATAATAAATTTGTAACATTATAATATTTAATGAAATATATATATACATAAATACTCATTTAATTAGAAACATTTAAAAAAAATGTGACTCAATTTGGAGTTAAATACAATTAATTGCAAAAAAAATGAACAAATTAATAAATTTTGGTAATATTAAATAATAAAATTTTAACATTATAATATTTAATGAAATATATATAAACATAAATAAAGTAGAAACAATACTCATTTAATTAGAAGCATTTAAAAAAAAACGTGACTCAATTTGGAGTTATATACAATTAATTGCACAAAAATGAACAATAACGACAAGTGCCCGAGTGGTCACGCCACCTCTGAGATGCCCAGAGGTCGCGTGTTCGACCCCTCACAGGCGCGAATTTGGGTGACTTAATCTGAGCCAAATATGGCTCAAATAAAGGTTGCGGTGCATATGTTAATATGTTGGAGGCTTAGCCAAGTGGTTCGAGCCTTGCTGAGCCACACTGGAGGCCTGGGTTCGAACCACCTTGGCCCCAAAAAAAATTTTCACGATAAAATTTAGCGACCGAATAATCGGTCGCTAATTATGTATTTACCGACCGATTATTCGGTCGCTAAATAAAATATAACAAAATATTTAAAAAATAAAAATATTATTTAGCGACCGAATAATCGGTCGGTAAATATATAATTAGCGACCGATTATTCGGTCGCTAAATAAAATATAACAAAAATATTTAAAAAATAAAATTATTATTTAGCGACCGAATAATCGGTCGCTACTTATATAACTAGCGACCGATAAATCGGTCGCTAAAATTCAAAAACGGGTCAAATCCCGGTTCTTTTAGCGACTAATTACCGACCGTTTTGGAGGTCGCTAAGTTAGCGACCGAATGAAAATTTGGTCGCTAAATGTTAGCGACCACAGTTTTACCGACCAACTTGATCGGTCGGTAAATCGGTCGGTAAATGTGTTTAGCGACCGATTTTCGGTCGCTAAAACCTGTTTTTTTTTTTGTAGTGATCACGAATGTGATAATGACACATAAACAGGGGCTCCACTATTATTTTGATTGATTGTTTAAATTTATTTTATATGTCGTTATCGTATTCGCAGTGGACATATAAATTTTGTCCACCAGTGATCATATGCCTATATTTTCATATATTAAGAGGGATGTATTCATTTGGGATTTCATAAGATTTAAAAAAAAATCTTGTAAAAAAGTCTGTTGGTATTCAATTAGAATTTTAAAAGTCTTAAAAAAAATCCACTAGCATTCTATCTAATTTTTAAAAGATTTAAAAACAATCCACTTGTATTCAATTAGAATTTTAAAAAGCTTAAAAATAATCCGGTAGTATTAAAAAATATATGGATTTTAAATGATTGTTGGGTTTGATGGATTTTGATGGACTTTGATGAACTTTTTAGTGTATTTTACAAATACCAACAATTCCATCAAAACCCATCGAATTTCAGAGGACTCTTTGAATTAGTGACTTTATTTATCCCCAAATTGATTTATATATGATTATTTATTTTTAAGACCTAAAATATTTTAATTCTTATAATCTCATCACTGCATTTATATTTAATTCAATTATTACTCTTATTAGTCATAATACTAACATCAACGATAAAATACTGACATTGACGAAGACTAATATGATGTTATATCTACATACATATATATATTAGAATAAATAAAAATAATAATTATTATTAATTTATTGTGTATATATATATATATTGGTTCATTTAAAAATATATTACCCGCTTGTAATTTTGATTTGGAGTTCATGTACGTTTTTAATGGGTGTAAGGGTTCGCTTATGATTCTAAGCAACTAAATGATGTAACAAAGAGAATGAACTTAAAATGACACAAGATAAATATTTATTTATTTTATATTAGTATTATTATTATAATAGAAATATTATATATTTCATATGTCATTAGGTAATAATTTTCCATTGCATATGTCATTAGATAATATTTATTTAAGACACAAGTAGAAATTGTATTAGCATGCACAACTCTACATAACTTTTTCGCAAAGAATGTCGTTCTGATGAATTCTCAATTAAATCGGTGGACGAGCCTTCATCTTCAATGTTACTAGTTAATGTAGACCGTGACTTTGAGCCTATCATTCAAACTCAAGTAAGAGCGACAAGATGCTAATGTTTGGAGGACTAGTATAGCCATGTCTATGTGGATGAATGATATTTAGAAGGACATGATATTACGTAAACTTTTTTATCTTTGACTTTTTAAATTCGAAGGTACAAAAAAATCTTGAATTCTTATCGTACATCACAAATTCATGAAATTCTGCAAAGTCCACAAAATCCATTAAAATTCTGATTTAAAAAGTCTTATAAAATCTTGTAAAATCTTATAAGTCATCAAAATTTTACAAAATCTTTAAAATCTGCATGATTTTTTTCAACTAAAAAATCTTTTAAAATTCTAATCCAATACACCCCTAAGTATCATGCATTGTCTTCATATAACAGAAAATTTTGATCTGGGGTCGGCCCTCATTCTTTTTCACCGTTGTCCCTTTTCTTGTTAATACATACACGAACGATGGCATCTGGATTTTCCAACAAAATGGTTTAAGTAATATTTTTAATTAATGCTATCTTATATTTCCTATTGGTTAAGTTTCTGATAGTTATAATACAAATGTCTAAATTCTTATTCATTAATGTGCCATAGAAGAATGATTTGACAATCTTCACTTTGCACCTGAATAAACATCAAGCTGCAAATTCACACATTCTGAGTGTTTTGAATTTGTAGGCCTCAGATTACTGAACTTGATCAAATGAGCTATTTTCTGTTATATGAAATATTATTGTCCTCAGCATGAACTGAAAATCATTACATGCATGCTTGTCTTGCAGTTCACTCAATAGACATTAATTAGCTTGATGATAATACAAAGACATCAACAATTGTGAGAACTTACCTTGTCCTCTGCTCATCCATTTATGTGATGACTAGTCGATCTCTTTTTCTTATTTCTTATTGTACGTAGTTCTTTTTCTTTGACAATACTTATTGTAGTTCTTTATCTTTATGGCTCGATTTTTCTATATTTGCTTATTTTGATGTGGTTAAATTTTTTTTTAATTTTTTGTAGGAATTATTTGACTTGGATAAAAGAAGAAAGATGGAAGGAGATGATATTGGAACGAGTAGATAGGAGGATTTCATAGTTTACTTTTTATATTATTGAATTTTAATTGTTATATTTACTTAAATTGAGTAAATTACTTAAGAATGTGGTACTTGATTAATTATGACGTTTGATAATATATAGAATATTATTTTAATTAGAATTTTATAAAATATTATTTGTTATCTTTTCAGATTTTTTAATTTTGATAAATTATATATTGAATTTTTACAACAATAGATGTTACCCGTTGTCGTAGAAATTTATGATAACAGTTACATAGAAACTACAACGGGGTTCCACCGTTGTCATAGAAAATTTATATCAACATGTGTATAGAAACTACAACGGGGTTCCACCGTTGTCATAGGAATTTTATATCAACATGTGTATAGAAACAACAGTTTTTTACCGTTATTGTTGGAATTTACTATAACAACTGAATAGAAAGGACAATGAATTTTTTCACAGTTATGGCTGTTTTGACAACGGTTGTTTAGGAGCTATGAAAACAGGTATTAACCCTTGTTATAAATATTTAAGGCAGGTAAAATTCGTTGTCGAAAGTTCACACCTACGACAATGAGTTGATCAACAATGGGGAAAAATTACCTATGACAACGGGGATCCTCAGTGTCTTAATCTGTTTCTAGCATAGTGCTCCCCAGTCACTTAAGATCTTTGAGGTTCGACGAGACTTCAAGATGACATCATCCTCCTACGCGGCTGACTCTTCCTTAACTGCTGAATTATCTTCACGGTAGTATCCTGTACAGGAGAGTCGTATTAGTATCATACTGTCTGGTGGGATTAAGTTTTTTAATAGTTTTTAATTTTAATTTATTTATATCTATTATTAATATTAATTTTTATTTATGTAGTTTGCTTCCTAGTGACAAGGTTGCCTAAACCGTCTCTGAAAGCCTGAAGAATGTGACCTGGACTGATGGCGCACCCTCGTGGAAATACACACCAGCTGAAAATATGAATGCGTTTTTTTGAAGAATTTAAGTTATATTTATAAATTTCATATTTATTAATATTTAAAATATTATAATTTTAATTTCTATTTTTATTATGAACTTAATTGCAAAAAAAAAATGCGTTTGAAATCAGACACACGACAATGATGTATACTCCATGTTCTGCAAGAAAGTGCAAAGTCGATATAAAGATATCATGTTTCACCTGGAGGGACAGAAGATTGACCTAGAGAGAGCTCCAGATGATCGGTGTATTTGATACGACTTGGTTGCCTATTGGACTGATTTGAATGTCCAGAAAAATCTCAAAAGGCCCAGGAGAACCGGATGAGGGACCCTACGGAATAAGACATTGTCGAGCATCACACTGACTCCTGGACCAACAAGTATGGCATCACTTTTTTAAGTATTAATTTTTAAAAACTCAATTATAAATTTATTAATTTAATTCAATATGTAAAAGGAGAGAGATCACGACGATCGTCCACCTAAGTTACAGAGTTGAACTCTAACAAGATAAAAGCACTTGGGAAACTACAAATTTTTCGAGTGCTTTTTGAATGCTTTGAAGATTTTGAATGCTTGAGTTCTTATGTGAGCTTGAGTGTTTTCCGTAACTTCTTCTCATCTTGAAACTCTGTTTTTATAGATATAATTTGAAAAACTTTCCATTGGAGTGAAATCTTTCAGATTATGCTATTTTGGTAAATTAACGTTTTTCTTGTTCTTCATGCATAAATCATAAGCATTAATTAGTATATCACTCATTAAATGCACGTTTTGAATCCATGTAGTGCCTTCTTACTTCATGTCAATTCTAGGTTGAGTTTGCTTCTGACTTTGACTCTATCAGGTTTGTCAACTTTTGTGTCAGGTTTGTATATAGATGGCTTCCTTTTATTGGCCCATCTCTGAATGTTCTCAGAGTAGTCAAACGACTCTCTTCAAGTCCACTGTCATATCTTCAGGTGACTTGAAATATTCCCTTTGTTGCATTTAATGCTTCAGGGTACTTCATTAGTGAGGTTGTAACTTAACTCTGCTGAGCTAGAACTCAGCTTAGTTGTAATTGGGCCCATGAAGGTCTACTTCTCCTCTTGTGGTTGTATTTATCACTTAGGCATCAGACTAGTTGTTCTTCACAGATGAGTTCGACTTCATTCTTCAAGTGACATTTAGCCTGTTGAACTAACCCGTAACAAATTTCAGCCTCCTAACAAGTAGGCTTATTTACTAGTCTTTAAAACAACTATTTTGCATTTACAGTTACGAGTTTTGGGATTATATCAAAACACTATCTTATACATTTCCCAACAACGTGGGGAATAATCATATGCCTACCGGTGAACACAAATTTAATCCACAGCGAATATGAAAATGACACATAAACAGGGGTTCTACTATTATTTTAATTAATTGTTTAAATTTATTTTATATGTCATTATCATATTGGAGTCGGGCATATAAATTTGTGCTCACCATTGATCATATGACTATATTTTCATATTTTAAGTATCATGCATTGACTCCTCAAAAAAAAAAAGTATCATGCCTTGACATGTAAAAAAAAAAAATTGTAGTGTAAAATTTATTTTAGTGTCTTAATTTAGAAAATAATTTTTTTTAAAACAATAACATATTAGATGCATAATAATGATATTTGAAAATTTTGAAATATATATATGAACTCAAATTAACATAATTAATAAAATTATTGTTATATATATGTATATACATGAATAGACATTGGGTGACCACAAATTATATTATTGTTGTACCTAATTAATTACATACACAAACTCTCCATGAACAAACTTCATATATTTTATAAAATTAATACCATATATATACGTAATCACTAATATACATATACATGCTTTTATTATTACTATATATTTTTAATTTGTATTGAAATTCTTTTAATGCTCTTCATCATCTTCATCTTGATTTTATAAATTTAATTATAATTACAAATTAAAAATATTTAATAGTGTAAAATATTAAATTTATAAAATAAAAAATGTTAGTGAAATATCTATACAAATTGGACTTATATACAATTAAATGCATACAAATGAACACAACTAAAATTTATTGTAGTGTAAAATATTATATTTGCAAATTTTTTATAGTGAAATATCTATATAAATGAATTAGAGTAAAAATAAATTAATTCGATGAATTTAAAAAAAGAATGTCACTCAATTCAGATTTAGTACAATTAAATACATAAAAAACTAATAAATTAAAAAATTTTAGTAGTGTAAAATATTAAATTTATAGAATAAAAAATTTATTTAAATATATATAAATAAATTACAAACAAAAAGGAATTAATGTGATGAATTTTAAAAATATATGACTAAATTTGGAGTTATATACAATTAAATACATAAAAACAAGTAAAACAATTGCTGCTACAACATTATTACCGGTTGAGTAACCTTCAACTCCCGGTTGTAGGACTAATTTTTTTTTTTAAATTTATAGGACGAAAAATAAAAGTTCAAATATAATAGGACGAAAAATAAAGTTCAAATTTTATTTTTAACCTGATTATGCTATTTTTTTTTATTGCATTATATCTATTTTTATTAACAATCGTGTTAAATATAATAGGACCAAATTAATTTTATGGACCGGGAGTAATAATTTATATTAAGATGGATCCATTCCTCGGTGATAATGTTATTATATTAATATATAGTAGCTTAGCTCCAATAATAAAGATTGTAAATCCAGTTTATGTTTAATTATATTATATGGACTAGGTTAATAGAACTGCAGCCTCGATCCGTTGCCACCTTTACTGGAAGCATACGCTGTGAAAATGCGCGGAAACCCCGCGGCTGTCCGCCATCCCCATTCCACATGTGATTTCTCCCCCTCGATACTTTAATTTTAAATATACATAATATTATTATTATTATTATTTGTAGTTATATATATATATATAATATAATTTATTTCTCATATAATGAATAAGTAAAAATTTGAAAGTCAAAAGATGCCCCCAACCAATTAAGCCTTCAACCATGCAAAAAGCATCACCGACGTTGCGTTCATGCATTAACTCCTCTACCCGCCCGCTATTAAACTATCCAGAAAAAGTCTACTTTCTTTTCCAGCTACCTATTTTTTATTTTTTAAGTTTTTGAGTTCTTCAAAAGTCTCGGAAAAAGTCCATTCCCCTCTCTCTCCTTTGAATTGACTTTATCCCCTTAATTGAAGTGTGCAACTTGTGATACATACATATAAATTAAACCTTATCTTCCCTTCCCATCTCCATAATATTACATGTGGATCATCCAAATCATATATACAATAAAATTGCGACCATATGTTCAATAATATTCCAAATTAAAATGGAAGAAAGAAGCTATGATCATATTGACAATATCCCATCCTACTTCCTCTGCCCAATCTCCATGCAACTCATGAAAGACCCCGTCACCCTCTCCTCCGGCATAACTTACGACCGCCAAAATATCGAAAAATGGCTCTTTTCCCTCAACCACACCACCTGCCCCCTCACCAACCAACACATTTCCAATCCCCATGATCTCACCCCCAACCACACCCTCCGCCGTCTACTCCAAGCATGGTGCACCCTCAACGCACTCGATCGAATCCCCACCCCCAACGCCCCCCTCCACACATCCCACATCATCCAAATCATCAATGCCGCCAAAACCTCCCCCACAGCTCTCACCAACTGTCTCCGCACCCTCCGATCCATCGCCGAAGGCAGCCGAAACCAGCTGCGGGGCTCCGGCGCCGCCGAGTTCCTGACGTCGATCGTCAGAAGGGGCGGCGACGACGCCGTTTCGGCGCTGGACATTCTACGGAGGATGGAATTATCCGATTCGGATCTGAAGAAATTCTCAGCGGACGAGTCCCTGCAGGACTCGCTGATTCACGTCCTGGAAACGGGGACCCACCAGTCCCGGGCCCACGCCATCGCGCTGTTGAAGTCCGCATTGGGCGTGGCGGATCCGGACCGCCTGATCGGATCCCGACCCGGGATGTTCAAGCAGGTGACCCGCGTCGTAGCGGATAGAATCTCGGCCCAGGCGACGAAGTGGGCGCTGAAGCTGCTGGTGGAGGTGTGCCCGTGGGGGAGGAACCGGATCAAGGCGGTGGAGGGCGGGGCAGTGCCCGTCCTGACCGAGCTGCTGCTGGAGACGGGGGAGAGAAGGGCGTGTGAGCTTGCGCTGACGATCCTGGATCAGCTGTGCGGGTGCGCCGAGGGGCGAGCCGAGCTGCTGGGGCACGGAGCCGGGTTAGCCGTGGTGTCGAAGAAGATCCATCGGGTTTCGCACGTGGCGAGCGAGAGAGGCGTGAGGATTATTTCGTCGATTTCGAGGCATTCGGTGGGGAACGGGAGGGTTGTTGAGGAGATGCTGGAGGTAGGGGTGGTGGCGAAGCTGTGTTTGGTGTTGCAGGTTGGCAGCAGTGAGAAGATGAAGGAGAGAGCTAAGGAGATTCTGAGGATGCATTCTAGGGTTTGGAAGAATTCTTCTTGTATTCCATCGCAATTGGCCTCTTCTTATCCATCTTCTTGATTAAATTCTTTTTCTTCCATTTCTTCTTCTTTAATTAGGCCGGCCGGTACTATGCATGATTTTATTTGTTCATATATTGTAGTTTGAAGTTTTGAATTGAACAAATTAAAATATTAAGTTGTAATTAAGTATATATCAATTTTACAATATTTTTTTAATTTATTAATTTTTTTTACATGACCCATTACAACTTGCATTCTATTTTTGTGGTATTTTTCCACCACATGCGCGTCTATAACCAAGATTATATATGTCCATTTATATATCTCATACTCCTCAATATTTCGTACGTAGTCTCTCAAAAGATTTTTTATTTTTTTTCCTGTGTAACTTTACTTCATTTTTATTATGATCCTACTTGTTGTGCACTATGAGAAATTTCACTTTTAATATCATATATATAAGAGCGGGTAATTTTTAAACCGCTGTTAAAGCTTAAAAACCCGCTGTTAAAAGTGTACCCGCTATTATATGTTAATAGGCGGAGCTATAACATAGCGGGTAATAAAAACCGCTGTTAAAAGTCTGATATCTTTAATTAAAAACACAGCGGTTAAAAACCGCTGTTAAAAAGATTAAAAACCGCTTTAAATTAAAAAAAATAGAAATCCCTCCACAAAATCGAACCCATGACCTCCGTGAAAATTATAGAACACTGACCACTTGGACAAAGTCATCTATTGTTTATCAGTTTCATTTGTTAATTTAAATAAATTAAAATATCAATTTTAATTTAAACCCTACTTAGAATTCAACACACATTTTCTCATTTTCAAGCCTTTCTCATTTCCGCCTCCTTTCTCAACTTCGCGCTCTCCCAAAAATTGAAACCTGCTTCTCCATCTCCATTTTCTCGGCGGTCATTTTCTCCGGGTACTCAGGCATCGCCGCCTTCTCCCACACCGGCGCCGCCCACGCCTTCTCCCACACCGGGCGCCGGATTTTCAGTGCCCAGATTTTCAGTGGCCAGGCATCGCCGCCTTCTCCCACGCCGGCGCCGTCCACGCCTGTGCGCTACATTAGACACAGAAGCAGCCTCGCCTTTTCAGTGGCCACACACGACGCACCCCCTGCCGTCCACGGCCACGCCACGCACCCCCTGCCGTCCACGGCCACGCCACGCTGTCAACTGAAGGTATAATTGAATCTGATTATATTTTATTAGGGTTTCAAAATTATTTTTTGCAAGTGTGGGCTCAACATTTTTTGCAAACAATTTGCTATTTTTTGACTAAAAATTAGGCGTCCCTGTGAATGAACCAAAAATAACAAAATTAGATTCGGATAGGCTGGTTTAAAGTTTAGTGTTCACTGGCCAGCAAAAACATCGACCAATTATATAATTATTGCTGCTTATATTTATAGATTGAGAAACATGGAACTAGAACTCTTTAGAATTAATTCAAATTTAGGATAACTACATATATGTGTTCTTGTTTTTTAGTTTGGTTTTAACATAGATTCAGAAATTTTGAATTTTTGGTCATATTAGAACTGATTTCTTGCTAGTTTGTGGTTATTTGTTGTATATATGTTAATGTCATTCCATTTTTTATGTTAGTGTCATCCATTATTTAATATGACAAGAATGTATAAATTATCTAATAAAATTCATGATTTATTTTTGTAATGTCTTATGATAAAGTTGGATGGTGATTTGACAAAACTATATGCAGCAGTTGTTTGTTGTAGGAGGTGCTTAACATGATATCCTGGGTAGGAGTAGGTCCTTTACCAACTAAAGAAAAATGTTAGCTTCTGGGAGTTCAACAAGAGTACTACGAAAGGATAATTGTGGGTAGTGAAGAATATTAGTATATATATGCACCTAGTGCATCTTCAAGTATTATAATATTTCTGATATAGTCATATAAATGAACACCTTTTTTTCTTAATACATGCCAAATTTTCTGGTTTTTATAATCAGGTGAATATATATGAACTAGGATTGTATCTTATTTTTTTTAATTCAACAAACTAGTTTTGATAATGTTCTAATTCAGTTCTAATGATACAAGTAAATATTTGTAGCCTTTTTCTCAGGAGTTCTAGTTTATATTTTTTTGAGATTACAAACTGCTGGAATTTTTTCATAATTTGAATTAATATAACCAGCAAAAACACCATATAGTAACTCTTTAGAAGCATATTAGTTTAAAAAAATTACATCTCTTTAGAAGCATATTAGTTTAATTACTTGAATTAATATTATTATTATTGTCCATCTTAATGTTTGTATTAGACGTCTATAGAAGATGGATAAAAGATGGATGCTAAAGGATTGGTTGTCAGATGAGTACCGGCTCGGAGTGGAATCATTCTTGCAATTTGCGAAGCAAAATAATGTTGATCTTAATGCAATGTCATGCCCGTGTGTAAAATGTGCGAATTTTAGCAAGTTTAGAGTTGATCGTGTTAGGGCACATTTATTATCTAAAGGTATAGATAGACTATATACGACATGGGTATGGCATGGGGAAGAAAAGATGGACGAGTTACCGATGCATGATAACGAAGAAGGGCAAGATGAAGATGATTATGTTTTTGGAGAACCTTTAGATGATATGGTTCATGATGCATATGAAAGCACTGGAAATCCAGACAATTTCTTAAAGCTTCTTGAAGATGCTGAGAAACCATTATATCCGGGATGCACTAAATTCACAAAGTTGTCTGCAGTTGTGAAATTATATAACTTGAAGGCAAAACATAGTTGGAGCAATAGGGGCATGAATGAATTACTTGAATTATTACAAGATATGCTCCTAGACAAAAATGAATTGCCTCCATCTATGGGAAAAGCAAAGAAAAGTTTGGTGGAAATATCAGAAAATCCATGCATGCCCAAACGATTGTGTCTTATACCGTAAGGATTATGCGGATCTTAAAAGTTGTCCCACATGTAAGGCCTCAAGATGGAAGGTGGGTAAGAACTCTAAGATGAATGAAGGAGTTCCTGCAAAGGTGTTGTGGTACTTTCCACCCATTCCTAGATTTCAAAGAATGTTTCGAAATAAGGATATGGAAAAAGAGTTAACTTGGCACGCTGATAGGAGGATTTGTGATGGTAAATTGCGTCACCCAGCTGATTCACCATCTTGGAAGTCAGTGGACCATCAATGGCCTGATTTCGCTTCTGAGTCTAGAAACCTAAGATTGGCCTTATCTGCAGATGGGATCAACCCCCACAGTAGTATGACTTCTACATATAGTTGTTGGCCAGTTATACTAGTCACATATAATCTTCATCCGTGGTTGTGTATGAAGAGAAAATTCATGATGCTCACTTTGTTGATTGCCGGTCCTAAGCAGCCAGGGAATGATATTGATGTCTACTTGGCACCTTTGATCGTTGACTTAAGGACTTTGTGGATAGGAATAGATACACATGATTCCTACAGGGATGAAACATTTCTCCTTAGAGCTGTCTTGTTGTGGACAATTAATGATTTTCCAGCTTATGGAAATCTTTCTGGATGTGTTGTGAAAGGATATTATGCATGCCCAGCTTGTGGTGAGAAAACATCTGCATATAGGTTAAAACATAGTAGAAAAATGTCATTTACAAGGCATAAGAGGTTTCTTGATTTAAGTAATCCCTATCGAAAGCAAAAGAAGGCATTTGATGGGACACAAGAGATTGATGAAGTGGCACCAAAACCACTAAGTGGCACTGATATTCTAAAAAAAGTGGCTGAAGTTAATTGTAAATGGGGAAAAATGAAGCCAAAAGAGGATAGTGGATATTGGAAGAAAAAATCTATTTTCTTTGATCTTGAGTATTGGGAACATCTACATATTAGACATGTGTTAGATGTGATGCACATTGAGAAGAACGTATGTGAGAGTCTCATTGGTACATTATTAGACATCCCGGGTAAAACAAAGGATGGAGTAGCAGCGAGATTAGACCTTCGTGAATTAAATGTGAGGCCTAAGCTGACACCAAGGGTTGAGGGAAAGAAAACATATTTGCTACCTGCTCCTTATACACTAAGTAGGGACGAGAAAAGAAAAATTTGCTCCTCTTTGTCTGGAATAAAGGTGCCTACTGGGTATTCATCCAACATTTATAATTTGGTCTCAATGAAAGATTTGAAGCTCGTAGGGCTTAAATCTCATGATTGTCACACTTTAATGCAACATTTGCTCCCTATAGCAATCTGTGGTGTCTTGCCATATGATGTTAGATACACGATCACTCGATTATGTTTCTTCTTCAATATCTTGTGCAATAAAGTGATAGATGTCTCAATGTTAGATGATATGCAAAGGGATATCGTCACAACATTGTGCCTTTTGGAGAAATTTTTTCCTCCTTCATTCTTTGACATCATGATTCATCTAACGGTGCATCTTGTGCGAGAGGTAAGGTTATGTGGACCTGTTTGGTATAGATGGATGTACCCATTTGAAAGGTACATGAAAGTTTTGAAGAATTATCTAAGATGTCCTTCACGGCCTGAAGGGTGCATGGCGGAAGGATATATTGCAGAAGAGGCTGTTGAATTTTGCTCGGACTATTTGTTGAATGTACACACTATTGGAGTTCCACTAAGACATCAGCCCTTGGAACTCACTAGGCCTTTGTCTAATCCTAAAGTGTGTGTCATCGATACCAAGGAGTTGGGGCAAGCACATCTTCATGAGTTGACAAATGATGTTGAACTTGATCCTTATGTCAGGTAATTGATCTAAACTTAAGAATTGTTATTTTTTTTTGTTTCTGGTTAGTACATTAGTCATCACATATTTTATGTTATTAGTGAACATATAAAAATTCTGAAGTCAACATGTGGGCTAAAAGCGAGGTCGGAAAAGTGGCTGCTTGAACAACATAACAAATTGTTTATTAGTTGGTTCCATGATCACGTAAGTTTTCTAAAAATCATTTTCTTAATTTTAAAAAATATATCAATATTAGTATGGATATTTATCATCATCTGAATTATAGGTTGCAAATGAAATTCAACATTCTAGCCAATAAATATCAGAAAAGATAAAAGCTCTTGCACAGGGACCTAGTGACAAAGTGTTCAAGTATCAAGGTTACTCTGTAAATGGAGTGATTTATCATACAAAAGAGTGTGATAACATACGAGTTGTTCAAAACTCGGGAGTGACCTTAGTAGCAAAAATCATGCAAGTTGCTAGTGCAAAGGACAAAAATCCAATTGTTTCTGACATGGCATTTTATGGTGTTATCGAAGAAATATGGGAATTAGATTACGACCACTTTCGTATTCCAGTTTTCAAATGTATTTGGGTGGATAATAGTGGGATCAAAGTGGACGATCTTGGTTTCACTTTGGTGAACTTCAGCAAAATTGGGTTTAAAAATGATTCATTTATTTTGGGTAGTCTAGCAAAGCAAGTATTTTATATTGAAGACCCCAAAGATCCTGCATGGTCTGTTGTATTGGAAACTCCAACTAGGGAGTATTTTGAATATACAAATAGTGGTGAGTTGGAAGAGACTGCAGTCCACCATCAATGTTTTTCCAAAGGGTTGCATTCAATTGATACTAGTATGACAGATGAAGATGAACAATGTGAAGAGATTTTGATGGGGTTTGGGTTGACAATTAAGTTTCTTAATTATCTTGTGTACGTATTTATTAATTTGTATTCAATGTGTTATAATTTCAATTTATTTTTACTTTGATATTTTATTCAATAATTATTGGAATTGTTCTCACCTACTAAATTCTTTGTGATTAACAGGTTTGTGCATATGGCACCACGTAAAAAGGTTAAGGTAGGTTGTGATGATCATAAGCCGGATTTTGCAAAGAAGGACACAGAGTTAGAGAATGAGCCAAAAGAAAGTAGTGAGGTTGGAGATGATACGCCCACATCTAGTGTTAAGGACACTATGATGACTAATAAGAGAGGACCAACATCCATGCATTGCCTTTGGAAAGATAGAGCGGAAGGAGTAAAGAAAGATGTTGAATTCAACTCATTAAGGCAACCTATAGGAGAGAATGGAGCTAAGTTGCAGAGCTATATTGGTGTTGTTACAAGAAATAAAGTGAAGATCACATACCCAACTTGGAAGCATGTACCACAAGAAGTCAAGGAACAAATATGGACAGCTGTAACTGTAAGTACTTTGGTACATTTATTTATATTTTTTTAATGGTATCTTATACATTTATTGTTATTTTAGTTGATGTTTAATGTTGACCCTACCTGGAAGAAAAAATGTTGGAGTTCAGCGGGTGCCAAGTGGAGGACGTACAAAACAAAATTGACGGATAAGTATGTCAAACAGAGGATCAACACCCCGTACTTGACCATACCACCAGATAAAATTGAATGGAGAGACTTTGTGATAAGTCGACTATCTAGTCAGTTCAAGGTAATAAACCATAAATATATATTTGTACTGAACATAGTTATTATCACTTACATCAATCTTGTAACTTGCTAGATTTTTTCTTTAGAAACTAAGTGACCAACACAAGGAACTTGCTAAAAAAAATAAGTTTCCTCAACACCTTGCTAGGAAAGGTTATGCCCGTTATGCTTCAGAGAATGTAAGTAGTTATAATTTATTATTATTTTGATAGTATTTATCACTTTGTAATGATTGATTATCTTTTCATGAAGCCTTCATTGTTATCTGGAGATGCTGATTTAGATAGAGCCACACTTTGGCTTGAAGGAAGAAAGAACAAGAATGGGGAGTTTGAAGAGGGTGAACTAAGAGAAAAGGCCGAAAAAATTGTAAGTCATGATTTGCATATAATTTAAATTCCTAACAAAATATTTTCATTAGTAATTCATTTGCAATTACAGACTAGTTTTATAGAAAAAAATAAAGAAAGCGGCGGAGAATATGAAGTTGAAGGGGGCATTCTTTCGCAAGCTCTAGAAACAGAAGAACATTCTGGTCGTGTAAGGGGGGTTGGGAGTCATATTAACCCATCATTATACTTCCATCATCGCAGCAATAAACTCTCAAGCACGGAATTGTGCAAACAATATGAGAGAGAGTTGATAGCTCAAAGGAATAGAAGTAATGAGCAAGATGAAAGAATACAGAGATTATAAGAGCAAATTTTCAAAAACAATGAACTCAAGGTCGAAGTTGAAGAGATTGGTAGTTGTACCAAAAAAGTTCCACATAGCAATTATGATAGTACACCGGATAATACAAGCATTGGTGTTAAGGTGGCTGGTGATGATGATGTACAAATAGTTGATGAGAAGATGGGGCTTGACAATGATGAAACCTTGGAGGTATATATACTTTAATGAAATATGGTTCAATTTGCTTTTTTTTTTGTTGCTAATTATTGGATGTTCTGTTGAAAAATGTAATTTTTTTTCATAGGGAAAATCTGTAGCATTATCTTTGGATGCGAGGACAAACACCATTATTGCATATGGTACGATAATCAAAGTTTATAATTCTCAAGAACTCATTCATGGTAAGAAATTTTCCATGAATTGCATGTGTGTTGCAATTGAGAAAGCAGTGGATGGAAATGCTTTTTTGCCATATCCAACGACTGACTGTGTTACAATTAGTGATGCTATCGGATCTCATGTGGCTTGGCCTATGCACTTGATGAAACTGCATGTTCAGGTTATATAAGATTGTGATTTATAGACTGAATCTTACCTTTCAAAATTCTTTAGTACTACTTAACATATCTAACAGTGATATATTTGCAATTCTTAGAGTGTTAGAAAAAACACAAAGAAGCATAAAAAGATGATGCCTTCATTAGATCCTTCGACTGTGCCAACAGCACTATACATGGTGTATTGTTACTCTAAAATCAAGATTACTGCTGGTGGATTGATATCAATTACCTTGGACAATGGTGTGTTTGGACGTGAGAGTTTATTGCATGTTAATCTTGAGGACATTGATCCATTTTGTCGGCTGGAACCAATCTCTTATACATGTATAGCTGTTTACATATGGCAAGCATTTCATTCGTATTTAATTTGTTTAATACCAAAGTTTTTTTTCACATGGATATTAAGTATTGTGTTTTTTTTTTTTTTGTTAATTTTAGGTATTTGTACCAGAAAATGAACAAGGAGAAGTTTAAATTTGTGGATCCTTGTGCAACAGCACATATTCCATCTGTAAAGACAGATACAAAGTCTAAGGATGCACAATTAAGCAAAAGGGTAAGTTTTCTCGGTAAAAGACTCATCGGTACACATATTAATCAACTTGTGTTGGCACCATGTTATGTAGGGTAAGTATGCTTTTAAGATATTAAATTTTTTAAAATTAATAAATTTCATATACTTATTATGTATGTATATACATAGGAATCACTGGATACTAATTGTCATCGACCCACATAAATCGGAGGTTTGCTTGTTGGATCCTCTTTTTACGGACATTCATGATACCCCGTGGAGACTAGTTGTTGAAATGTAAGTTTTTCTCCATATTATTAAGGTAGATATATTATTTTTTGTTAAAACAATCTCATTTTTTTTGAAGGGCTCTGCACATTTTTAATTCTTCAATTGGAAAAAGAGTAAATCAAATCAATTGGAATGTAATTGAGGTATGAAAAGTTTTCATTTGTAGTATTCATAAATAATTTATAACAAACCATGTGTTTTATAATGAGTTTTGTTCCTAACTTAGGCTCCTAAGCAACCCGACTCATGTCAATGTGGTTTTTTTCACTTTGCTACATGAGACAAATTGTCAAATTTGAGGGCATAGTAGAAACATGTTCGATGCAGCCAATGGTAATATTTATATGCAGGCATAATTTTTCATTAGATTTATTTGTGCTTTAATAATGTATTTTGTAATTCATAGTTCATGGAGAAAACTTATTCGAAAGCGGAAATTGATGAAGTGCGGGAAGATGGGCTTTACGCGTGCAATCATATATAGTTGAGTAGAAAGTGCGGGAAGCTTCTTTTGATCGGTGACAGCGGTGCATTTTTTTTACTCAAATTGACAAATTTAGCAGGATTTTTTGTTATTTAGTTTCCTGACTGCGGATATGAATTAAGTGAACCATTGTCTGCATTGTTGTGCGATTTCAGCTGCATTTGATGATACATAATTGTTGTGTTTCTGCATTCATTGTGGTTAGGAGGATATTGATCTCTTGTTTGCTCATTTGTGGAGTATCACCAATTTCATTTAGAATGATTTCTATAAATGATATACTTCAATAGTTCATAATTATATTTTTGTATATTGGTTAAAGTTTTGTTTCCTTGATGATAATTTATTTTCTTTGAATGTGAAACTTGATCTTCAATGTGAGCCACTTTCATTCATCAGTTGTGAACCAAGGAATGGAGGGGAGATATGTTACTGCAAGAGAATATCAAATGTGCTGCTCAAGACTATTTGAATATTATGATGATTTAGTAGTTAATTAATTTAGTTATTGAACACTATTGGTACTTGAATTTATATTGATGTAATGCATTTTAAAGATTATTGCAATGATTGACAAGTAATGATATGAACTTTTGAATTTTTAGATTTAATGTTATTTATATTAAAATTTCTTTTTATTTTAATTAAAGTATAAAAATCGTACTACAGGTTTATTAAAAAAAATATATAATATTGCAATTAAATATTGAAAAAAATTGAGAAAAGAAAGCGGTTATTACCCGCTATGTTCTTTACTTTTAATAGCGGGTAATAACCGCTCTTATATCTGAAGTAAACCGCCGTAATAGATTTTAAATTAATAACTTATAAAAGCGGTTTTTAATATACAACAGCGGGTATTACCCGCTATTGAAAGTACTTTTAATAGCGGTTAAAATCCGCTCTTATATCTCTTAAAAACCGCTGTTTTAGATTTTATGAGTTAACAAATTAAGAAGATATAATGGCGGTTTTGAAGATACGATAACAGTAAAAAACCGCTGTTAAATGTAGATATAATAGCGGTTTTTAACAGCTGTTGTTCGGCGCCACTTTTAATATCACCATGTTCAACAACGTTTTTTTCACCCTTTTAATGGCGGGTAAAACCCGCTATCTATCAGCGAATTTGTCATAGTGGTGGCATGACTCTTATTGTCCAAGGGTTAGGCCTAACCGCCTTTGTGCTGTGCCTAGGCCCAGTGGTCATCCAAACATCTCCATGCTCGGGCGCCCGACCACTAGATCTACAAGCATTATTGAAGTGCAAGAAGCATATCACATGTGTGGCTTCGAGCAAGTCCACACTACGACCAGAGTATTTTCGACCACAAGACTCGCCGAGCATCGTAGCATACATTGGGAACATCTTATATCTAATCGAGCTCCAAGGGTGCTCGGACTACCTGAGTGGACCCTCCAAGGAACGAGCACACATTCCCGAGCAACTTACCCTCCGAGCATGGCCAGTGCTCCTTCGAGCAACCGAACATCCGACCAACGAGTACTAATGAAGATCTTGGAAAGGAATCACCGTTAGGCATGCTTCATAGTCCTGATAATATATAGTACGATTCAATTAAGAGAATCTTCCTATATGGCATTCAACTATTGGCTCGATATAAGGAATAACAGTTGTGTTCAGCCTCCACCGTCCCAGTCGTGATCTAATGTTATGGCCTTATGGGAGCCTTGAGACCACTGCGATGTTGACAATGCTCGCCAACTCAGCATCTTTAACCTATAAATACAAGCTTTCAAGAGCTGTGAATTATTATTACGTTTTCACACTTATCCTACATTGTAATCTATAACAGCTTCTCTTAGCTTCAATATACAGAAATCACTTAAGTCCTAGACCCTGCAATACAAGGCTAGACAGTCCTTAGTGTTCTTACTATTTTTCAGCATTTATTTTGCTTGATCTTTATTACCTATTAAACAACATTTCATATATTGTTATAGGACTAAAACTACTAACTATCAAATTTTGATTTTTGTCATGTAACTTTACTTCTTCTTGATTTTGGTTCTATTAATTTTCTAATTTTGATTTTCGTTCTGTAACTTTTTTTTAGTCCTGTGATATCTCTCATCCATGTACAAAAATAGGTAAAGATATATGATAAAAATAAAAAATATTTAAATTATAGGATAAAAGTCAAATTTTAAAAGTTAATAGGATCAAAATAAAAAGGAGGTAAATTTATAGGACAAAAATCAATGCTTAAGTTAATAGGACCAAAATTAAAGAAATGAAGTTTCAGGACGAAAAAGAATTTACCCTAAAATATGGGGTATCTAAATTTGGAGATGAGAAATTAGGCAATTTTACTTGCAATAATCACATATTTTGTTTTTTATACCATAATTAATATGAATGGACAATCACTTTTTTAAATATATTATATTCAAAATAGGCAAATATGATAATTTTGTGGGTCATTGGTCGATTCATATCAAAATTCACAGAATGGTCGAGTCAGACAAAATTTTCAAAAAATCTCATGCAAAGGCTAAACTTAATATTTTGCTCCAAGTTTGTATTATTATATGAGCAAATATGTGTTAGTGTAAAGAAAAATATATTTTACTAGTCTTTAATAAGGAGAGATTTATCTTTATATATATTAAAACATGCATGTGTAGTTTCTTAATTTATTCACCCCTTTTAGTCTTGGTCTTTAATTTCATGTTGTTACTATTTTGTTTATGTAGTAACACATCTTTCAATATCTTATATGTGTTACTATAAGGACAAAATATATTTACGTTTAAGTAAATATATGTGAAAATAAATATTTGTTCTGAAAGTAACATACATTTTGCCTTAAAGTACAAATTTTCCCATAGGGGTAAAATTTTGAATTTAGTATTTGGACGAGATTTTTGGGATAATTCGTCTTAAAAAAATAGATTTAAAGAGGGGAATCGATTAGGCTAGAGATTTAACTAGTGCAAAATATTCTCTTTAAAATGCTCCTCGCTATTCGGTTAAAAATGAGCCCTCGTGAATGACAAGGACTTTTATACCATAAAAAACAAGTGTTATGAAGCCCCTCGTCAAATTCCTAATATTCCTCTCAGCAAAGCCCTCGTCAATGACGAGGGCACAATTCCCTCGCCTTTCGAACACAACCCATAATCTTGCTAGGTATTGAACCCGCACACAATCGAACATGCAACCTCCGAGTATAGGAGAGGTCTTATGTGTCGTCCTTAACTGCTTGAGCTAAACGAATTGATTGTTATATTTTATACTATTATATATATGTATCATATGTATTTTATAATGTGTTTATGTTATTCCTTAATTATTACATTTATTTTTAATTATTTATTGTACATAAAATCTAATTATTATAATTAGATATAAAATTACTTTTACATTATTTTCATTAACACGAGTATATATGTATATATTTTATAATCATTCTGATTAATATATCTTCAATAAAATTATAAAATTATCATATTTTAAATCTTTTTCACTATTTATATAACAACAGGTACTTATATACATCTTTCTTGATCTTTTTAATTAAAATATTTTTAAAAATTATAAAATAATTATGTTTTAATCATTTTAACTATTTTATTTATACAAACACATTTTAATTAGGGTTAATTCTATATAAATACACCACATTTTACTCAACTTTCAATTTAATCCTGAGTTTCACGATTATTATAAAAATTCTCAACCTTTTAAAGAGTTTCAATTCGATACACTTTTTTCTCCGGCCAGCAACTGATTACGTGTCTCATCGGAGTGCGTAAAATGTTGTCACGCTGGAGTAAACGTGTGAAATTACTTTTTTATATTATATTTTTTTCCACAACATATATTATATATAAAAAAAATAACAACATTTTATATTAAATAAACATTTTTTGAATGAGAAATACCATGGAAAAAAATGTTTTCACCATATTAAAGAAGGACATGAAACGACACTCAAAACCATTAACAAAATCGCTTAAAAACCTTAGGTTTTGATATATGATGTGGAAAAAAAATAAACTATAAAAAAGTAATTTCACATGTGTACGCCAGCGTGATAACATTTCACGCGCTCCAGCGAGACACGTCATCAGTTGCTGGCTGGGAAAAAAAGTGTATCAAATTGAAACTCTTTAAAATGTTGGAATTTTTTATAATAATCGTGAAACTCAGAATTAAATTGAAAGTTGAGTAAAATGTGGAGTATTTATACAGAATTAACCTTTTCAATTAAGATATACTTTACCCTTAAATAATTTATATTAAATTTTTAATTTTTTTTACTATTTACTAATACGAGTATCTATATAGATATTTTTGTATCGTTTTAATTAAAATATTTTTAATAAATTTGTAAGATAATCACATTTGTAATTCTCTACATAATTTATTAATATGAGTGCATGCATAAACATTTTTTTATTGTTTTAAAAAATATATTTTTAGTAAAATTATAAAATAATCGTTATTGATCTTTTAATTAAAATAATCACATTTATAAAAATATTAAACGAATATAGAGATCTAATCGACATACATTTCTAATCAATTTATATTCAAAAACTATTCATAAGTATAAATAGTTCAGAAAATCTCTTTAGCATAAATAACATATGAAAATTAATAAGTTGTAGTTCAAATCTCTCATATATAGTCAAATAAACATATCATGATTATTTGAATGATCCTTATCTATATGGAACGAGAAATAATGACCCCGAAGGGGGAAGGATGATAATTAGTATTGGGAGTAGGATGGGAATAAGAAAAGGGACAATAATCACCGGGAGAGAGAGGAGCAGGAAATAAAAAATCGGGACCCCAAAGGGAATGACGAACATTGAGAGACCAAGGGGGATGATGAACACCGAGAGACCGAGGAGGATGATGACTACTGGGAGCATGATCATAAACGAGATAATATCTACCGAGATGTGGGGTGGTATAATAACCATCGAAAGGGAGGGCAAGATAATGAGGGGCATTATAAGAAGTGAGAGTGAGAGTGAAAAAAATACCGGATGAGGAAGTGGGCAGAAACCCATTGGATTAGGTAGTGACCCTAGTGGAAGTAAAACCACTAGTCGATAAGTTTGTCTGAGTGCTATTAATAAACACATTCACCATTTCTCGAAGACTATCCATCTGTGATTGCAATTCATGTACTTTCTTTCTCATTTCTCACGCTCTTGTGCAACTATCTGATCGATATTGACTTGGCTATAACTGTAACTAGATGTACCACAAGATGTCTGATAGTGCTGTGTGGTACCGTTGAGTTGAAGTATTGTTCGAAGTGTGGCGACACTCAAGACAACACTTAATGTGTTCAGAATAATTTAGAGAGAATAAGTAAACAGCGGAAGACTTTGAACACAAGGATTAACTCAATCTTTCTACAAACTAAAATTAGTTTGTGGCGGCCTCAAGGCTGAAATATCACTAACTTGGAAAAAGTGATTACAAAAACAAATTCGAGACTTGGAAACATTCCTTCCAAATCACAAACATAAAATCGGATAAAATATCCAAACAAGTTCCCAAATGACAAATCTAGATTGTTAAGTCTAAGCCTACTTCAAGCACAAATTTCCACACCCCGTGAATAGCTCAGCAAAACGTATGGGATAATAATATACACAAGTGTTGTACAGAGTGTAACAACACATGTGAAATCACTACACTAAAACTGTAAAAATAGGTTCCTATAAATGCGCTATGCTTCAGTATGTAGTGAGGGCTCTCTTTCTTGGTTTCTGGACGTATTCCTCATCTATTTATGGAGTTGGAATGATGATTCGTCCATCAATGAAGTGGAAATCATGGAGTTGGAATCAATGATTCGTCCATCAAAGATATACACTTGTTGTACGAAAAGATTACTCGTTGTGTTACCTGTTAGTTGAAATTGTACATGTGATAATTATAGTAATCATATCCACTTGTAGTACTCACACATCCTCATGTTTACCAAAATTCTATGTTATGATAAATTTAGTGATATGGTGTGTGATTATCAATTT
>JAPKLY010000312.1:30988-58684 GCA_026898435.1 Prunella vulgaris
GATGGTATTAGGAACTACTCAGTCTAGTATTACATACTATTAGGTTATTTCCTAGTACCATCCTTACAAAAGAGTAATACTATTAGGTTATTTCCTTAACTTTTAGTTTTAAATTACTACTAAAAATAAAAGTTTTGCAAGATATTATCTATTTTAGTTTTAAATTACTAGATTAGATATTAAAACCAAAATTAGTTCAAAGATATACACTTGTTGTACGAAAAGATTACTCGTTGTGTTACCTGTTAGTTGAAATTGTACTTGTGATATTTATAGTAGTCATATCCACTTGTAGTACTCACACATCCTCATGTTTACCAAAATTCTATGTTATGATAAATTTAGTGATTTGGTGTGTGATTATCAATTTGATTAATGATTTAGTGATTCTATTTACAAGTATTGATGTTGGGATCCTAATAGTATCACTCTTTTGTGATGATGGTATTAGGAACTACTCAGTCTAGTATTACATACTATTAGGTTATTTTCTAGTACCATCCTTACAAAAGAGTAATACTTATTGAATTGATAGATTTAGTATTTAATAGGGAATATTATCTTCCATAAAAATCTTTAATATTTGATTTTTAAATATAATGTATAAAAAATAATTTTGAAAGATATTTCTTTCAAATATTTTGAGATATGCAATATCTCAAAATTTAATGAAATTTTACATTTTGAAATCAATGAATAAAATAAATAATTGACTAGACATTTGGGGTGTTACACCTTTCCTCTATCATGGATATTCTCCAACTAAATATAAAATATGTTATTTATTAATTAAAAATTTATCACTTTTAAAAATTGATAAAAGTTTTGTTAAAAGTTACTATTACTTTCGGAAAAAATACAATGTGGTCTTTTTCTACGCATTACCCCACATTCTAGTCTACTCCAAATGACACCTCACAGCCTGGTCTAATCCAGTTGCTTGATTACACTTAGGTCTGCTAAATACGCCTAATTATCACATAATTATGGAAGGTTAAATAAAAAATAGGGGTCTATCTCTAGTAGGTGTTTCGCCAGATGATATTAGGAGATTATAATTATCCTCCGGGTAATACCATCTAAGCCGTGAGGATACATGCATCAATAAATGACCCATTTCAAAAATTCAAATTCTAGACGTACAGCTCTATTGTATTAATCGGCGCAATATAAAACCTTTCCACTAGCGAAAAATGGTGCGATCGGCGAATCATACTCCGGCGCAATTGAAAAATGGTATTGTGGGTTTACGGTCGATTCCACTGGTCAAGCGTATCCAGACTTCTACTGCGCCTCCACCGGTCGATTCCGGCAGCCGCCGTTGTTTTTGCTGCTCAGCTGCCCTCCAGGTACTTCTCCTTTTTTCTTTGGTGATTTCTTCTCTGATACCCATTGCCCAGCGTATTCCATTTCTTCTCCATTCGAGTTTTTTTTAATCGTATTTCTCGTGCACGCTGTGTGACCTATTCCTCAAATAATAGGGCTAGATAATTAATTGTTTTTTTGTATTCATTGTTTGGAATGTGATATAGAGTAGAAGAAGACTGTGGTTTCATTAGAATTCAGTGCTCATACAACATCTGAGAGGTGTGGCCCAATTTCTGTTTTAGTCTTATGTGGATTCAGGTTCTTTTGGGTGCTCTATAGATGGTGGAAACACTCTTTGAAGATATATTTCTAGTTGATGCACTAGATCCAGATGGCAAAATGTTTGATAGGGGTATGACATCTTGAATTTCATTACTTTCCACTCTTATTGCATTTTCTCATTGATTATGGTAGTACTGTTGTAGCATAACATCTTTTTGGTCTATATACATTAGTGGGTGTATAAAAGAGAGCATCATGAACATTACTGATAGAAATTTAATCACAATGATAGATTTATTTTTCAGTGACTTAAGAGTTTGATAGGGGTTTGGAGCGACACTGTGCGACGGCAAGGGTTTGGTAAGTTTTTTCTCCTCCGATACCATTTTCTGGCTATTCATTCCGATATGTTGATTTTTAAGGTGTGACTAGTACTGCATTCGTGGATTTAGAGCGTAGAAATGAACGTGGGATATGTGAATCAGGGTTCCGTAGATCTACGGTCTGTTATTCGAATTTTTAAATTCAATAGTCGAAAGGACGGTGTGTGAATGAAGCATTACTAAATTCATCTTGTTTGAGTACCGTATCAGTCAGAAGGCAAAGGAAATATTCGAATTTGACCAATTAGGGTTTGTGTATTGACGTTGGTGGGGGAAAATACGGAGTAACTAATTAGTAACCTTTGACATTATACGTAACTGGGAATTTCGAATTAATTCCAGCACCCCGAAGCTAACTGATGAGTATGTGTTAAGGTTTGGTAGAGTTCAGTTCTTTTGTATGTCTATCTTGCGTGACAATTTAATCAACTAGCTTATAATTCTAGAGGTAAGTGTTGAACATCTCCATAGAGCATGCATCCTAAGGTTATCTGAATCAACAATGTCAACGATTTCCTAATTATATTATATTTCTTTCTATATGTTCTCTCTGTAGTTTTGATAACCTAAATCAAGCAGTAACTTTAGTTATAAAGGAAATATTGCATTCACCATCACCATTGATTACTAACAAAAGAATCAATAGCTCTTACTAGGTGGTAGCTAGTCAACGTAAAAGCCTGTTCAATTCAAGCAAATACCAAATAGTTAGAGTATAAGTTTTTGCCAAATAATAGGCAATTGAGTTATTTCTTGTATTGTGTTGGGCAGATACAGTATATATTTGTAGTCAGTGTTAATTGTTGTAATATGCACATGAAAATAAGATTCATGAATAGATGATAATGTTAATATTTTGGCAAGTAAAATGATCTCTATTATGGTGTCTGTTACAGATTTACAGGAATGGTAAAAGTTGCGAACATTTTGTTTTCTATGATGCTAATTGTGGTGGTGACATTGTGAAATTTGGTTAGATATTTTATTTATCTAGAGGTGATCTATGGAGTTTTGGTTAAGCAGTAGAAGCTAACAGAACATGCAACTATCAAATGCTGAATAGAATAAGGAGCAACAACATGGTGGGAGACTGGCAATAGCACATGCCACGTAATTGTCTAATTCATAATCTAAAAAATCTTTCAGTTCAAAAAACTTTCTTTTTCACCTTTATTAAGATCAACTTGTTGTTGGACCAAAACTTATGATGATCTAAGCAGAATCTATATTAGAGATGTACTTCCAACATCGCTTCCCTCGCTCTAACTATCCTACAGTTGACTGATCTAAAATTGAAGACCAGTGTGCTTATACATTTCTTGTGAGGATTTATCCATTTTTCCTAATTTAGTAAATGTTGACAATTTATGCTAGTCATGTATCAGGAAGGAAGAAATGTTCAAAAGAAGAAATACAGCAAAAGGAAGTGGCCTCAGCTGAAAGTAATTAGACATGGAAAATATTGATGTTTCTTGTGTATTGGAATGATTTTGTGGGAGTGGATTAAGTACCATGGACTTGTGGAGGACTGTTGTTGTGATTACAAGTACATGGATCGAATCAATGTAGTGGTGTTGAATCCATTTATTTGTCTTAATGTAATTTTGGTGTTATAATTTTCATTTTTTTTAATTGTTGGATGTTTATGTTATTGTTATTAAATGTAATGATGATTTTATGGAGTTTTTAGAGTGGACAGAAAAGAGAATGTGAATTTTAGTTCATCGTGACGGTGATTGTTGAAAATAAAAATACTATTTTTTTATTAGTTTGTTATACTATTGCATGAATATGAGATGGTTGATTATACTATAGTGTTCTCCGTTATACTATAGTTACTCGTTTATACTATACTATTCTCAATTATACTATAGTTTGCTCGTTTATACCATATTATAGCGTTCTAAATTTGAATTCAGGTATTGTAGCATCTCAGAGTAGGGCTACTGTAGCAGTAGTCTAGGCTACTAAAAATGTCAGCATAATTATGAAAAAATAATTTTGGTCCTATTTGTTATTGAAAAAGTTTTTTGGTCCTACCTTTAATTTTGAAATAAAAAGTGGTCCTAGTTGTGATTGCCCCAATAATAAAATATAATAGGAGGATAAAAAGGAGGAAAAGGGAAGGTTGAATTAGATTTCCACACAAGACTAATAAGAGAAAGAAACCAATTGAGCGAAAAGTTGGAAGTTTTCTTTTGGTTTTAATTAATTAATGTCCTAAGACAAACACATTTTACATGCTTATTTTTCCAGCATATCATCAAAACTCTAGGCTCATTTTCTTCCTTTATTTCCTCTGCAAGCACAAGCGCAGAGGGAAAAAGGAAGGAATTTATTCTAAATAATTCTATTAGCCAACAAATATGGGGTATTGATGTGCTACGGTAGAGCGCTATTCACCATTTTTATTCAGTCTGTTGTCACTAACAGAATAAATATAGTATAATGAACTGTATATGTTTTAGTAGTATAGTATACTGTACTACAATGACAATTTATTTTAGTGTATTTCGTCTCTGGCTGTTTGGGTTAAACAGCTCCCCTGTAGTTTTAATACTTGCTAACCACAGTTCCCAATCTCAAGCCAATTGCTCAATTTAGATTGTGCAGCTACAAATCATCAATTGTCAACAATACATTCGTTTAACAAAAGGTCCAATACAAACTTGGAATAAAAGCCAATTACCACCACCTGGGCAAGAACCATTACATCCTGTTAGCAAAAAACATCCACAAATATGCCCACAACAAGCTGGGGGAACTAGACATTCACATCAACATGCAGTAAACTATATTACTACAATGCATTCTATATAAATAATCAACATAAAGGGTTAATGTGCCCGTCCACTGCAACCTTGCTCGTGACCTGGTCATTTTCTTCGTGGCTTTGTCCACACTTTTGTAGTCTGGCGCGTTTCTTCTTATGCGGATCACCGCGCGTGCCATGCCCCCTTTCTGGAAACCAAAAGACAAGACCCAAAATATATTAATTTAGCGTACTACATTTATATTCGCATCCTAATGCAACATCATATAGTCACAAATGCTAATACATTTTGTACCTCTACTTATAAACCTACTATTTGAACTTTTCATTACCAATCAATTCTCTCTCCTTATATTTTACTCCATCTGTCCCAACTCTACTTTCACACACCTAAAAGGGAAATATTCTACACTCACAAAAGTCAATAAAATACTTTTTTTAATTTTATTATTTATCTTTATACACACATACTCCTTTTTTCTTTGTGTGTTAATGTCATAGATATCTGAGTTGCATCGGTGAATGTACTATTGGCATGAAAAATTGATGTCAGACTACATGCAAGAAAACAAATTATAAGTCTAAAGGCTTACCATTTTGTTTGGTTGTGGGCAACTTTATGTATAGCTTCCTTACTCCAGTCCAGGTCCCACCAACCATCCAAATTGCCATCATAGTGAAACAAAATGATTGTGAAATTTTCTGAAAGAAACTGAATTAAAAATAATTAGGCAATGACTTATTACTGGACAATGTTAATTTTATCTACAATGTTAACATCAATAGTCAGTTGTACCTTTTGAACAATAGTATCAACATTCTTCTTTTGCTTAATTCCGACGGGCATTGCTAGCAAATTCTTTGACCTGCGAATACTGACCTGACAATAAAGAATACATAAGAATTGGAACACAAATTTTGACTACAGACTACACTTCATCAAGTGGAAGTGGGTGTAAGTGAAATCTAATATATTTGTATCAATCAAAAATTATATCAGTAATAAATGAGATAAGTGGTAAGATGAAAGAATCGCATATCAACTCATACAGTCAATATTAAAGAGTACCTTTGTCTTGGTACTGCTTGTTGTCCATAAAGGCTTTAAATCAAGGTCTAACCTTGCTTCAATGATACCGTGAGGCAAACTATCCAAACTCTTGGTATCCATTCCCAAGTCCTAGAACAGGCCATTAATTTCACTCAGTAAGCAAAACTTGAAAGGACATCTAATGATTTTTTACTCTATAAAGAACAATATTGAAAGTGTTAGAGAATGTGAGAAGATCCTTTACTAGGACATACCTTCTTCATTGTGTAGAAAGGATCTAATCTCGACTCCAGCTGATCAAAAAAGTGAAAGAAGTGGAAATAATTGTCATAAAAAAGGAGTCACGCAAAAAAAATAGAAAGATCAACTGATGTAAAACATAGAGATTCATAACATCTTTGGGAATGGTAATGAGAAGCATTTTCAGCACACATCCATATGAGAACAATCAAACTTCTTGTAGAAACTCTCTTAACATACCTCTGTCTGTAGGTACTAATAATTTGTGGTCCTATATATAATGAACAACATCACTGTACAGACGACTCCCATAAAAGGAAGTTGTTTCATCTTTGCTCCAAGTGCTCTCTGCAGTTCGGTAGAGATGAATCCTTTTTAACTTCACAAATGATACTGTTCCTACTTAATGTCTGAGTTGAAAACTACAATTATTCTACTTTAGAAAAAAAAAAGAATAAATTCCATATATGGTTTGAGCAAAAAAATTTAACATAGAAGTAACATTTTTCCAGGATAGATACCCAGTCAAACACGGAATGATGTTTCTGCATCTGCCACCTCCAGACTTCACCGGCAAGTTTGGTTTTTCATAGTCTCACAAAAACTGCAATAAATGTGTACATATATATCAGATATCATCACTAATCGATGGATGCATATGACTCTGAAAAGATATTATTCGTACATAGTTCCACACAAATATTATTCACAAATAAGAAACACTACAACTTGCCACATGCATTTTAATCCAACATAGTTCATGTCCCAAATGCCCCTATAGAGATCAATCCTCCATCCATTGTTCATAAATTGCCCAACGCAAACCAGAGCATTTCTAAATTGTTTCCCACGGACAAAAAAAAAAGAAAAAAATACAAAATCAAATTAAATATTTTCAGCGGTTGAAAAAAAAACATGAATGCTTATTTTTTGGGTTCGCCTTCAACCAAGCTCAACCCCAGTCAACAATGCCCACAATCGATTTTCCTCTGTGTTTCTACCACTGTCGACTTAATCGTCGTGTATGGTGTCTAGTTAAAGAACTAAACCCTTCGTCAAATGGATTACATGAAAGAAAAAAGGAACTCACAGTCGATCGTTGTCCCTTGCAGTGCCGATTTTCTCTGGTTCCCCCTATCTCCAGTAAAGCCCTAATTTTGAAATTACACTCTTGTATTTGATATACACTGACCTACCCTTTTACACAATGAACGAGTTCTATTACTCCATAGACTATAGTAGTTTCAGGAATAGACATTGAGTGTTTCAGAAGTTTTTCTTTACTTTATTAGTGTTAATTAATATGTGGATTACTTTTTCGTTTGGACCTATGTGAAATACATAAAAGTTTTTTACACTCAACTTTAACTTTGGCTATTGCTTCTGACTAGGTTGTGTTTCCCCCATTACTTTCCATAATAATATTATCACATTTGACTATGAATCTATCATTATTTTTTTAAAACTGACAATATTTTTGTTAAAATTGACTCATTTATCGTAAATACATTTATTTATTTTATTACAATGTTATCACCATTTTTTGCGGGTCTCATATCATTAGTTGAGATGGTCTTACACAAGTTCTTTTTATAAATTTAAAGTGCAACACTTGCATAGAAATTTCTACTGTAAAATTATTCATTGTTTGGAAAATTTACGGGTCTAAAGTCTAAACTGAGTATGGTCGAATTTGGGCATTTTTTTTTTCAAAATCACGCAAGCTGCAAATTTCAGGTTTTTGCTCCGAGTTTATGTTACAATATAGACAAATGTCTATTACTATTAGACAAAATATGTGTTACTAATTCTTATAAAATTAATTTTTTGTACTTTTCAAATAACTATAAGGAAAATATGTAATTTTGCAAAACTAACACTATGACATTTTCGCTAATAGACAGCGGTTATTACCCGCTGTTAAAACGGTTAAAAACCCGCTCTTGTACATGGTGATATTAAAAGGTGCGCCGAAAGACAGCGGGTTAAAACCGCTATTATATGTATCTTTAACAGCGGGTTTTAACCGCTGTCGTATGTTAAAAACCGCTATTATAAATTCTTAATTGTTCACCTTATAAAATTTACAACATCGGTTTTTTCAGATATAAGAGCGGATATTAACCGCTATTAAAAGTACAAAACATAGCGGGTAATACCCGCTTTCATTGAGATCATTCTTTTTACTATATTTATAGCAATTTATTTATTTATTTTTTTGAAAAACCTGCAATACCATTTTCATAATTTTAATTAAATAAAAAGAAATTTTATACATAACATTAAATTTAAAAATTCAAAAGTTCATAACTTAACTTATCAATCATTGCAATAATCTTTAAAATGTATTACATCAATATAAATTCAACTAACAATAGTCTCCAATAACTAAATTAACTATTACATCATAATAATCAAATATAATCTTGAGCAGCACTTTTGATATTCTCTTGCAGTAACATATCTCTCCTCCATTCCTTGGTTCACAACTGAATGATACTGGCTCATAAAGAAGATCAAGCTTCACATTCAAAGAAAATAAATTAACATCAAGAAAACCAAAACTTTAACCAATCAAATATAATATACAAAAAAAAAATTGCTAAAGATATATACAAAATGTTCATGAACTATTGAACAATATCATTTCTAGAAATCATTCTAAATGAAATTGGTTATTCTCCACAAATTACACAACACAAATGACTGCACAACATCAATATATTCACAATAGTCATGTATTAAATTTAATATTTCTACATTTATGTTCAATCTAACAATAGTTTCCAATTCCTAAAAAAAATTAAAAGTTGAGATCAGAAAGGAGAAATGCCAGACATATAATGATTGCAACAAACTCCCAACTTTCACTTTCTACTCAAATAGAACTATAATTTAATTTGAGTCTCACTTCTCATACCTAGATTTGTACTCAAATCGAATCAAATGATACGGTGGTGGCAGCTTTGATGGAAATGAGCAGCGCGCAGAACTGTGAGCCATTGTATTACAAGATAAAAAAGCATCACAACAATGAAAGGTTTTAAATTGACAATGATGATGGTACAAGAAATTTAAAATTTGCACAGACTATAATAATTATAATATGAATTCATATAAATTCGAGTTTACAAGAGACAAACCCTTCATTAATTATAAGATGCAACAAATCCTAACTAACTCAGGTTAAAAAAGGAGTATAAACTTTGTTTGTGCTATTATTAAATTAATGACACCGTTAATTAACAAGTGAAAATAAAAGATAAAATAATAAATGCAAACTTCTTTTAAGAAAAAAAATAGCACACACGTATGCTAAAATAAAATTTCAAAATCAATTCTAATTTGTGTGATGTCATTTAACAAATGAAAATACAAGATAAAATAATGAATGTGAACTTCTTTAAAAAAAAAAGGAAAGGAAAAATAGCACACATACTGCACACACGTGTAAGTTAAAATAAAATTTCAAATGAATTCTAATTTGAATTCAGTGATTTGAGGGTTTCTTAAAAGGAAACAAAATAAAGTATGGAATTAGCAAAAATGGTATGCATAATTAGCCACAAAATGATTTGTGCATGATGATGCATGTCCTGTGAGTAAGCCAAACCGCACGCCCTCATTCTTCATTCTTACATAACAAAAATTCCAACTCCAACATATTGACAAGTGACATCTTGGGTCCCGGAAAGAATGGTATTTGTTTAGCTAGCAGCCCCTATCCTGATAGAAAAGTGCTTAACTACGAAGAGGCAAAACGGATCCATCTATTTTAGGGAGACAAGTAATAGTTTGGTTTAAGCCAATATCATAAATCAAAATTGCCTTTTAGCCAATAAAACGCTTAGGAGCTAAATGCAGTAAATTATTACCTGGACTAGATAAAACAAAAGTAAAAGTTTCTTAAATGATAGTAGATACAGTTGTCACTCAAACTTGCAATAGAATCACATCTAATGCATAGAAATTAGATTTCAAAGAGCAACAAGAAAGAAGCCAGCTCCCCCCTTCTACTAAACACGTTCAAAATTTAGAGAATCGAATCAAAACAAAAAGAATCAGCACATGGATACAAATCCTTATTCTACCAAATAGAATTTTCTTCACAACACTCACACATGTACACAGAAGACACATATGAACCTAAATCATAAGTTACAGCTGTCATTTTTCCACCACAGACAGCTGTCTCAATATCAAATATAAAATTGCTATACATGATTGTAGTAAATATTTTGTTACCCAATGAGCAACACCCAAATAAAAACCAGATTAACAATAAAAACCTTTTTAATATTACAGTACAAATGGCCTTGATTCCCAAGGGATTTTTTATCTCCAGAAAAGCGTCGATCCCAACAACCAATGGAGTCTTTATAACAAAATTACTCGACAATGAAGCATCAAGTGGAACAAAATACAACATAAATGTGGTCCAACCTATCAGAATATTGGATGCATCACTATTCTTTAAAAATCAATCCGGAAGAAACACCATAAAAGCAGAAAGGGGTTGATTGCAACATGAACAACCTATCCTAGAATAACTCTGTTTTCTTTTAAAGAACAATAATGAATCGGTGTGTGAGGTGGGGGATAAAACTAATAATTTTACACCACTATTAAAATGTACTCTTTCTCCACAAAATCACTTACCAAATCAAAGATGTTCAATTGGATGCACTCTCTCCACTGATTAATTGCTAGCACCAAAAATCTTCTTGATTCTTGACTAACCCATTTCTTTAATGTAGATTGTGGGGGGATTTATGTGGATGTCCAGCAGTCGCCCGGAGAAAAAATAGAGAGGAGCACCAACAGCGTCGTGAGTAGCGGCGATTTTTCACAAACACTGCGCGCGCGAAGAGGAAGAACTGTGTGCTCTGTGAACTATAACTAGGGTTTATATTTTAACTTCGCCTTTTATCTTTGAAGAGGTCGTGGATCGAATCTGCGGAGGTTAATATATTTTTTTTTTATAAAATAGTTAATTTATTTAATTCAAAAGTTAATTGATATTACAACTAAATCATAAATGTTATTGTCCAAGTGGTGAAGGCATTATTTTTTCCCTTACAGGTTGCGGGTTCGATTCTGGGTGGTTGCTAAAAAGTTTATTACATTAATGGCGGTTTTTAACTTAATTTATAGCGGTTTAAAAACTGCTGTGTTTTTTATGAAAGATGTCGACCAAATGACAGCGGTTTTTATTACCCGCTATGTATTAGCTCCGCCTTTTAACTTACAATAGCGGTTATACTTTTAAGAGCGGGTTTTAACCTTTTAAAAGCGGTTTTTTAAATAACCGCTTTTATTAATATGCTATTAAATGTGAAATTTGTCATAGTGTAAATATGAGTTACTTAATTTATTTTTTATTCTCTTTGTTGATTTATGTTGTTAATGTACTAATACATATTTTAATACCTTACATATGTTATATAAAGTACAATATATATTTTTTCAAGGACAAATAAATGTTTGTAAATACAATAACACTAATTTGATCTTGTAGTAACATATATTTACTCTAATTGTAACACACATTTACTCTAATAGTAACACACATTTACTCTAATAGTAACACACATTTCTCCCCCAGTTTGAGTTACTATATGAGCAAATGCATGTTATTGTAAGGATAAAATGTGTGGTACAATAAGAATAAATACATATTTTTTTTAATTTAATCATCATCCTTTTAAATTTAGATATATTGATTCACGTAGTAACAAACTTTTTACTATTTATATGTGTTACTAAATGAAAAAAAATATTTATTACTATAGGAACAAATAAATATTTGTGAAAAATTAATATGTCTTCTTATAGTAACATACAGTTTGCTTTTATATTAAATGAGAAATTATTTATTCTATAAAAATAATCCAATATGTGTAAAATAACAACATTTCATTAGTTAGTAACACGCATTTGTTATAATTGTAACACATATTTCATATTTGCTCCCCAGTTTGTGTTACTATATGAGCAAACACGTGTTACTGTAGGATAAAATGTATTTTTTTAAAGAATAAATATGTGTTTCTTAATTTAATCATCATCCCTTAAAAGCTATGTATATTGATTCATGTGATAACACACTTTTTATTATTTTATATGTTATTATATGAAAAAATAATTATTTCTATACAAATAAATAAATATTTATGAAAATTTAATATTTTTTCTTATAATCATATACATTTTGCTCTTACCGATCAAAAAAAAAATTGTATGAAAAATGTTTTTTTCCATAAAATCAATTAATATATATAAAAAATAATATTTAGTCTAATTGTAACACACAGTTTGCCGTAAAGTAACATGCATTTGCCTAAATTGTAACACATTTAGGAGCGATAAAATCTGAAATTACAAGTTGCACGAATTTTGAAAAAAAATGCCCAAATTCAACCCGACCCGGTTTAGGCCCGCAAATTTTTTGAAAATGAATATTTTTACGGTAGAAATTTCTATATAAGTTTTTGTCAAATTTAAATTATCATGTTTCTGAAAATATTATGTGAAAATATAAAATATTTGAATAAAAATATTAAATATTTAACTAAAATTATTAAAGATTTAATAGTGATTCATGGAATAAAAATCGTACTCATTCTTAATACTTTAATTCATAATTGGTTAATTCCTTATTCCCGCCTATTATTCCTTCTTGAAAATTAAAATTTTTTGAACAATGTTAAACTAAAAAAATAACTAGTCCCGCCTATAATTCCAATCTTAGAATTTAATATATTTGATTATTAATCCTTCCTTTTCTGCTTTTTTTCCTTAGTAGTATATCACTCAAATTTTAATTTGGAAAATTTTCTGTGCAACAAAAACGAAGAAATATACCCTAGGCATAGTTGCGGCCCGAGTTTACCAGTGGCGTGAAGGCGGCGTTTCCAGATGAAGGTTGCAGCGTAAAGTAGTGGAAGGCAAAGCAAATTTCAATGTGAAGCGATGAGTCTTCCAGATTGCAGCGAGAAGGCGACATCTTTATTCAGATTGCGTTCTGAGGGTAATTATAAGTTCAATTAGCAATATGCCACAACAAGACTCAAGCTAATAATTATAATTAAAAGTAAAATCAAGGTATTAATGTTCTCGTATATTAGATAAAATTGTAATTCTCTCTATCATGCTCAGTATATATCATGTTATGGTAGATCTATGTTATTCAACAAAAATCCTAAATCATATGTTTGAGTTATAGGTTAATGTGATATGTCCTTTTAAAGTCATGTGAGATTTACATTTAGTATTGGCAAGCTTATACCTAGGTTTTGTGAATACTTCTTTTACTAATTTGGAATGAATACCAACTATTTACTAAGTACAAAATATTGAGAGATTAACGGATCACTATAAAATCCATAAAGGTATGTTGTTAGATTACAACCAACATTTTACTGCTCAGTGTGGTGTATTACAGAAAAAAATTTGAAGAATGTTCATGAAAAATGACACAGTATAAATTGCAATCTGCCAAATGTAAAATTTTGTTGAGCTCAAGTGCATTCCACTGTGAAAGAAAAGGTGATAGTGGTATGATGAGTGGGGATTGAGGGGATAGGGCAACGACAATGGCCCTGGATAGCCTTCTTGATTCATGCATGGCCATAAAGATGAAATAAGCTTTGCTTTATGTTATTGAGATTTGAAGGTAATAAGAAGTGTTAATTAGGAAACTATGCAACTTCATAGTTTCTCTAATTTCTAAGTGAAGTTATGCTCTTTAGCAGTTTTGGCTTGTTTAATTGAAATATCTTTATGAAGGTAATGTTTTGGTTTCACATAACATGTGTCTTCCATATTTTTAGTATGCATGGATAGAGCAAATATCTAACATGTGCAAAAGATCTACTTACCTGCATTACTATAACACTAAAGACCATATCACTTGTACTTGTAGAAATCTTCTCTTTTGTCGTTGGTTGCTTTCGGTTCAACCCCTAATTTATATGGGAATTAATAAATCAAAATCTTTGCTCCTATTCATTTTTACATCTTGTGTACTGCATTGGAGAAGGATGGATTGATAACACTGCTTGCTCTTATTTTGCTAAAAATTTAAGTTTTTTTTGTTTTGTTTGCCTAGCATTTTATAGAGCAGCAGCCTGAATTTAGTTGACGGCATGGTCTTACTTGTTCATATAGAGTTTGAATTGGTTTATAGATGTGCTATCTATATGTTCCTTGAGATCTTTTTTTTTTAAATATTGAAGTGAAATGTGTGTTCTGATTTTATTGGGTTTGAAGAACAAGGTAGTTAGACTTATGACTCTTGTTTGTTATTACTTTTGATCACTTGAGTTATCTTCTATGTCAAATAAACTAGTCGATTATATCATTCAAGAGTTTATTTGTATTTGACAATATTTAATCATAAGTTCCTCTTGGTAGAGCCACTCTAGGCCAACATCGTCAATGTCATTGGAGAGCCTATTGTGAAAAATAGTGAACTTAGTAAGTGATTTTGTCTTTCCATTAATAAAAATATTTTCTATAGTGATTTGGAAAAAAAGATTGCAACTTTACTCATGAATGTGTGATGACGCATACATAACTATTCCCATTGGTCGTGAAATTCTATCCATTGTGGAGCAAGCTACAGAGTAAGAAATTCTTGCCAATGATACCAAGGTATAGTTTAACTTGCCATTTAGATGATCATGTTTCCATGGACCAACTTTAGCATTATATGTTGTTAGGTGTTAATTTTTTAATTTATCCTTTTTTTTTTCCCTTTAATAACAGGTTGTTGACCTTCGTTACATAAGAGGAGGAAAAATGGATGTTTTGGTTGGGTTGGTGTAGGAAGGATTGTCCTATCCTGAAACTAATTAACAATGTCGCAAATGCTCATGGTAAGTTCTTGTTGAGATCTTCTATTTAACATTACTTTTAAATATATATGTAGTTATGTACTAATGTGAATTTGTAAAATAAACAGGTGATAAATACATAGGGAGGGAGCATGAAGATAAAGATTTGAGAGAACAACATATTTTTTAAAGTCTTTTTGTTTTTGCTTTTAACTTGAATATGTTTGTTGCTTTCGACTTATAAGTACATTAAAAAAAAATTATTCTATTATGGAAATTAAATTTATGATCTACAATTTAGTGGTCATTGTAAATATTTATCCATTGTCATTTAATAGTTATATTAATTTTAAATAATAAATTTTATGTATATACAATTCATTTAAATTCTAAATAAAAATAATATTTTGGAAAATTATTGTGTGCCACAATATATCCAATTAATAACAAAAAAATTGCCACCACATAAACTATTAATGAGGATTTATTGTCACTTTTATTTAAAAAAAATAAAATTGTGACAATAACCATGTTGGTCACTTAAAATGCTTTATTATGACAAAAATATTTATCACTATTTCTATATCGTTTAGTGATAATAGAACTTCTGACATTAAATTTTAATTTGTTGTGACAAATTATTTTGTCATAGTATATATACATATGATGACAATAAAACTTGTTGTGATAGAGTAATTATTTTGTGACAAAATATATGATGTCATTGTATCTAAACATTTGGAGACAATTATCATATTCGTCATTGAATAAAAGTATTTATTATGACGAAAATATATCATCGCCATTTTCACATTATTTGGTGACCACAAAGTTTTTGTCACAAAATCATACTCTATTGTGATGCATTCTATCGTCATTATATGGATACATATTACAACGGTCAAAATTTTGTCGCTAACGTACAATTCTTTGGTGACGAAATTTATAAACCATGACAAAATAGATAGTAAAATTGTGACAAAAATTGTGTCACAAAAATTTGACAAAGTTGATTATAAATGAATAATCGTCACTAAAAATTAGTATTTTAGTGACAATAAATCAAATTCGTCATGTAAAGTTGAACTTTTAGTGACGAAATACAATATTTAGTGATGAAATTCGATGTCAAATGCTACGATTTATTTGTCATTATATATGAATGATATAGTGATGAAGACCTTAAACGTCATAAAAAGATGACTTTAGATGATGAATTCAAATAACGTCACATTTATCAAATACGACGCACTTACAACGACGTTCTTTGCGATGAAAAAAATTCATCATCAAAGACCTTTTGTGACGAAAAATAGTACTTTAATGACAAATTTTATCGTCATGATTTTTCAAATTTCTTGTAGTGGTTAGAGGGGAATTTTTAAAATCCATCTTAGGCTTAGTGTTAAAATCAGATTTATTTCTCTTTTGCTTAAGATAGGCTTCAAATTTTTTGGTAAGAAATGCAATACTATCAGTGTCATATGAAGTGTCATCAACACTATCGTCAACCTGTTCAATTTCAGTAATAACAGAAGTTTTTCCGGAACTTGAAGAGGTTTCTCCTTTGAAAACAACAACACCCTTTTTATCATATGCAGATTTTTGTAGAGACAAGTCCATTTCATAAGTTTTTAAAATGCTCATTAACTCATTATGACTGAACAAATCAGTGTTCCTAGCTTCCTCAATGGCACAAACTTTGCCATTGAATCTTCTAGGAAGAGTACGAAGGGTTTTGTTTACAAACCTGATATTGGAGATTGGGTCTCCAAGTGATTGCAATTCATTCACCACCTCATAGAGTCTCTCAATGTAGGAAGAAATCGTCTCATCATCTTTCATTCTTAGGCCTTCAAACTTTGTGTTCAACATCCTTGCCTTTGCTCTACGGACACTACCCGAACCTTCACAGTGTTCTTGTAGTCTTTCCCATGCATCTTTGGCTAATACACAATTCTGGATAAGATTGAACATAATCGTATCAACCGATAAATTGATTGCGTTGATGGCCTTTGAACTGTACAATGATGTGTTGTTCTCCTCCGTGGTCCATTCAAACTCGTTCTTGAGAATCTGGTCTCCATCTTTATCTTCAGTTGTGGGAGGACTCCAACCTGACAGGATGCTCTTCCAAGCACGTTCATCAAGGGCTTTGATATAACTCCTCATCCGGCTTTTCCATGCTGCATAATTGGTTCTATTGAGTACGGGAGGACGGGTGATGGATCCACTGGAGTAGATAGCTCCAGGAGGATAATCCATGGCAACTCAACACTCAGCACCAGGACCAACACTTAGTATCGCCAAGTGATGGCTCTGATACCACTTGATAGTGTTGTGTGGTACCATTGAGTTGAAGTATTGTTCGAAGTGTGGTGACACTCAAGACAACACTTAATGTGTTCAGAATAATTTAGAGAGAATAAGTAAACAGCGGAAGACTTTGAACACAAGGATTAACTCAATCTTTCCACAAACTAAAATTAGTTTGTGGCGGCCTCAAGGCTGAAATATCACTAACTTGAAAAAAGTGATTACAAAAACAAATTCGAGACTTGGAAACATTCCTTCCAAATCTCAAACATAAAATCGGATAAAATATCCAAACAAGTTCCCAAATGGCAAACCTAGATTGTTAAGTCTAAGCCTACTTCAAGCACAAACTTCCACACCCAGTGAATAGCTCAGTAAAACGTATGGGATAATAATATACACAAGTGTTGTACATAGTGTAACAACACATGTGAAATCACTACACTAAAACAGTAAAAATAGGTTCCTATAAATGCGCTATGCTTCAGTATGTAGTGAGGGCTCTCTCTCTTGGTTTCTGGACGTATTCCTCATCTATTTATAGAGTTGGAATGATGATCCGTCCATCAATGAAGTGGAAATCATGGAGAGAAGTTGAGATCCACTTTTGTAAGAGTTGAGGTAACTTCCTTTCTTTACTCTTCGGTTCCTTTAATTCCAGGTCCTTCCACTACGTTCCAGATCCTTCCAGGTGCATCAAGAATATTCTGGGTCATGGGAATAACCGTCATTGACCGTCGTTGACCAGGGATAGCACCAAGGACAACCAAGGAGGCAACACTAAGCAGTTGATCACTAGAACATGTTTCCTGAAGGATGTTGACCTGAAATGATAGCAAAGACAATTTGAACAACACTAAAAAGTTAGTCGTTAGAACAAATATCCTGAAGGATGGGTGTGATTCCAGATGTGATAGCACTGGTCTCAACACTCACATCTTCAATGTCGAGCATAGCCTAGATAAAATATGCATCGACTTAATCAGTTGACCGAAATCTTTAATCTTTCCATGATGTTTTTCCACTGTTTGGACATACAACTAGAAAATATCCATCTGAGATGTTTCATTGCTTATGGACTGACCCATTTTATTGGCCCTCTCCTACACTTTATGTTGTACACACGAAAATTTTATTAATTAAATAATAATATAAGCAAATACTTACAAGAACATCATAAATGTGTCCGTATGTATATTCTCCTTCACTACGGGGTGGAAATGTTGCACGATATCCCAATATGTGGGACGTTGTCTGTGCTTTTCCTTTATTTTCGATACTATTATTAATTAATTAATATATAAAATTCTGATTTTTATCCGGTTCAATTAGATTATTTACTGTAATTATTTCTATTTATCGGTATTCAAACCGAATTAATTTTATATTTAATAAATATTAATATAATATATATTTAATAAATAAAAATAGAAAATCCTAAAGGGCCCAAACTGCTAATTCCAAAATATATATCTAATACATAATATATATATATATATATATATATATATATATATTTATAACAATTTTAAAGATAAAATTAGTTGCCATAATGTTTTACCATTATTTTTGCTGCTCCAGACTAGCTTCATTTGTCAAAAATAGCTATTTCTTGTATAAGAGCATGGAAACCCTGAAATGATTTGCAGGCTTTCACTAATTAAAGAAACGATAGAATTGAGGATAAGCTACAATACCACAATTTGGTTACTTCCATTTTTACCAAAATATTTGGTTTCGATTATGTTCAATTTTAAATAATTTTGGTTCGATTTCGATTATTTTTACTTTAATTTGGTTAGATTTTCGATTATCTTAATTCGTCGATTATTGAACCGTACATTGCACACCTCTAATTAGAGGGAATTAGACAAATAAAAGGCTTGGGCCATAGTTAAAATCCACATGGCCCAGGTTATTGGCACTAGCTTTTTCAATATTTTTTCGAACATAGTGTAAAATTGAAAAAATGTTCGAATTTTTTTTTCGAAAATTTATAAAAATTTCCAAAAAATTGTCAAATATTTATGAAGGTAGTGTATTTCTCAAACAGGTAGTGTCAATAACCTGGGTAAACCCACAATCTGAGCAGTAAAAGTTCGAAATCCAAAAGAAAAGATCAAAAGCTGAACGAAGCCCATATTTGCAATAGGCCCATGTTATATGCACCCACGTGGGTGGGTGGTGCGCACACACACAATTTTTAATAATTATAATAACATTTAAAAGACATAAATATCCTTATTTTATATTTGAAAAATTAATTTCATGCACCCACCATAATTTCGAATGAAATAGATTTTATTGGAAAAGATTATTTGTTTCATTTTATTATTTATTGTGCTTTTTTTTTGTATATTATTGTATTTAGAATTTAGAATTTGCTGCAGAATAATAATATGATAAAATAAATATAGTACTCTCTCTGTCCCAAGATAAATTTCACACTTTCCTTATATGGATGTCCCAATTCTTTTTTCACACCCCAAAAAAGGAAACAACTCACACTCACAAAAGTCAATAAAATATATTTTTTATATTTTATTATTTAACTTTACATTCACATACTTCACTTTTTCTTAATATGCGTGAAAGTTCACCTATGAAGAAAATGTTGGGACGGAGGGAGTATATGATATTCTCGTACATTTTAAAAAAATATCGCTGCACAAATTTTGACTCTAGTTTTGGATAAATGCCTCAATTTTTTAATTTTTTCAAAAAAAAAAATGAAGATTTCAGACAAAATTTCTGAAATTTTGGGTCAATATCAAAATTTCTTTTGTTTATTTACATAATTTTGGATTTTTTTGAAGGACATTTTTCTTCCTTGGACCACTCTTCACTTGTTCGATAACTTCAATCGGTGGCCATGGTGGTGGCAGCTTCTGACTCGACTGTGGTAAAATGTGATGATGGAAGTCTCGGCGGAGGCTTCAAAAACAGGTGGTTCTGGAGGTGGCTTCAGAAACAGTGATTCTGGGAGTGGTTTCAAAAATAGTGCTCGGATCTTCGAACCGCTGATAGTAGTTTTGTGAAAGATGGAGCTTCAATGGTGGTGTGGGATTCTTATTTCCCGCAGCTTTTTTAGTGGCTATGACTGGTTTGTTTGGTGAGGTGGTAGAGCAACGGCCATAGATTTCGATGGAGCTTCAAGGTTTGGCGGCCCTTCGAATGACAGATATGGTCGGTCGGAGTGGACGGGGGATATCGGCCCAAGCAATCCTTGTCTCGATGTTTTTTTGTGATGAACTATAAATTTTAAAGAGGGTAAGTTAGGGTTATTTTGGAGTGGGTACACATCATATAATGTGAGAGCTGCATACTACCCATATATAGTAGAATCATTGAAGTTGTTTATGTAAAAAAGTGTGAAATAATTACATTAAAAAATGCACAAATGATTTACTTATTAAATTTTACTAACCCTGTCTTTAAAAAGTTTGTTTACTTTCATTTTTAATTCTTTCTCACAAAAGTTTGCATACATCGAAAAATAAATATTTCTTAATTTTAATTTTAATCTCACAATCTTTATTCTACACATTCTATTCATTATTTTTTTTAATCTCTATGTTCAAAAAGCACTGTAAGCTTTTGAGGGATAGAAGCATTAAAAATTTAACTTACTTTACTTTTCACTTAATTTTTTTTATATCCCACAATAAACTTCATTCAATTAAAAGTATAAATAAAACTCCATATATTAACAAATAATTACTCCATCCGTCCCTCTATAAGTTGCTCGTTACTTTTTGGCACAAATATTAAGAAGAATATAAAATATTGATATAGTATAGGTGATGTGAGGTTTTACAGAATGAAGTTGATTTCACTATTTATCGCCTCTTGCCAAAGGTAAAATGACATATGCCTTCAAGTATGCAGCACCGCAGGACTTGATGTTCCGACGAACAGAGGGACGTTATGAACTGAACTGCGCCTAAAAATTGTATGCAGAGTTTGTACAAGGGAAAGATCAGAGAGTATGTGTGGTGTGTGCTCTGAATGAATGAGGACATCTATTTATATGTGAACCTTCACTCATAAAGGAGAAAAAACGTGTCAGAATAAATGCAGACGGACAGATTTGAGGAATGTCAACAGTTACGAGATTGATTACGATCAATCAGTGTTGGCCGGCCATAAATGAAATTCGCACATTTTTCGTGTTGATACGAGATGGTCAGACCTGAGTCAGCATGAAGTCAGCTTTAGGTTCATTGAACTTAGCCAGTGTTGAGTCATCTTAACGTCAGCTACAGATTCATCGAATCTGTACAATGAAGTCAACTTTCGGTATGTGTTTGACCATTACCAAATTAATTGGGCTGGAGCCACAAACTTTTTGTGTTCTAAAAAATTAGATAAACACAAGGCTCAAGTACACCCAAAGATCCAAGTCCAAGGTCACGGGCTCGGCTCGGTTCGCGTGCACGTATGACCATTTTGATTGCCAATCAATCAACTATATTTTGATTAGCTTCATTGACTTTTTACTAATATTATGTATATTAGTCTTCTCATTTTCCAATGTGTGATGCATAATTAATTATCTCCCTAATTCAAAGTTTTAAACTTTGATTTGTTGACTCAAATTCTCACTCACAATTAATTGGTTTTATTAGTATTAATACATTAAATTCATCTACTCCAAGAATAGAACACACTCGTATCAATTAACTTCTGATAAATTTATTTTAATCTCTTCATTTTATTGGTCAAACAATACCAATTAATTTATTTAATATTTAACTAAATATTAAATATTTCCAACATTCACCACTACATATTTAAACTTGCACAATTGCACTTGGCCAACCCTTTTAATAATTGCATTTAAAAATGTCCTTGGAGAGCGGTTTGCATACAAATATATATATATATTAGACAACGATTTTTAACTGCACTCCAAAGATCATCTTTGGACAGCATATATAAATATATTAGACAACGGTTTTTAACTGTACTCCAAAGATCATCTTTGGACAGCAGTTCAAAACTGCAATCTAAATGAACATTTGGACATTGACTTTGAACCGCTTTCTAAAGGGTATATTTGGACAACAATTTTTAACTGTTGTGTAATATTTTCTCTCTAATATATATATAATTCTCTTTCTCTCCCTCTCTTTGCTATCAGCTACCTCCCTCATAGAGTCGTCTCTCTCTCCCCCTCTCTCTCTCTCCCTCTCTCTCTCTCAAAGCACTGCCACTGTTGACTTCTCTTCATGCTGATGTCGCCGTCCAATGCCATAACTGCCAATCGTTGTTCCTCCCTCTCTTAGCGTTGTTGCTGCTGTCATTCAAAGTGTGGTCCCCCGCCTCTCACGACCATATCCCCTTCAAGTGAGTCTCAACTATTTTCGTTCTTTCAAATTTTCATCTATTGCTTAAATTTTTATTTGAGAATTCATAGTTTAAACTTTTTTTTATAGTTTTTGTTAGAGAACTCATGGACCTTTTCACATGGCGGTTGGGCGCGATGATGAGTGAGCTTTGAATTCTTCATGTAGTGGTTGGGGTTGATAATGGCTTTGATCGTCGGAGGCATTAATTTGCGGTCTTTAATTTTCGGCGTAGGCTTCAAGTGTCATGGCCACTTTCCTGGCGTAGCCACGTTTTCACAACTACTAACTATTCAATTTTTTAATTGATGGTCAAACGATTATTAACTGTTGTGCAAGCAGAGATTTTGGATAGTAGTTGAAAATCACAGTTCAAGTAGCTTTTTGGACTGCGGATTTGTACAGTTGTCTGAATTTAGACAGTTGTCACTTGAACTGCCCTTTTAACTCTCATCTAAAGGGCAAATTAACAGTTGTGCAAAACCTAATTCATATTTGTGATTAACACATTTAGATCCTTCGCGGATCAATTCGGTTAGATTGGTTCTTTTCAAGAAGATTGCAATAAGGCAAGTAGAATAACATGTTTTCAGATCGGTGTTATTGTATAAAAATACATAATTCTCCTAATGGTATGAACACAAAGATATCACTCTACGGAGAAATGTGTAGTACGGTATGAATAATGACAATATAAAATAGTGAAAAACCTAAATTTAATAAATGGGGAACAAAATAATAAAACACAAAACAATCAAATTTAATTAAAACTTAAGATGAGAAATGACAAGAAGAATTTGCAAATATATATATGGAGAAGAAAAAAGTTGCACTGTGAAAAAAAGAAGTTATCATAAGCGCGCGTGAATGGCAGGAATGAAGAGCGCATATTGCATAGCGTATGCCATATATCGTGGGTAATACTCTTCATTTCCCTGAATTTCAGAACTGTATAACATATATTCCCTCAATCAATGAAATATAGTCTTGTAACTTTTTCACAAATTTAAAAAAAAATAGAGAGATTGTAAATTGATAAGTAAATTGCTATTTCAGGAAAATAAATCATTTTATGGGCGGATGAATATAGTTATTATTTAGATAATTTTTCACGAAAAAAACACTGCAATTTCATAACAAATAGTATATGTGATGCAAAATATAAAATAAAAAAAGCAAATATTTTACAATTTGTTGAACAGAAAGCTCTTCATCTCGCATTTTGATCTCATGTATATATTTCAGTCAATAAATACACAATGTACGTATTATATATTAACAATAAAGTTAACAATATACATCATAAAAATATAAAACACGACAATCAATTAATTAATTAATTTCCATCGTGCCTCTATCTATCTAGCTAAGTATACCTTGTAAAGAGATAAAGCTGTATACAAGGCGAATTGCTCCATGCCTTAGAATGCAACCTCAAAATCTCCCTCGCTTTCTTCTTCAAATTTCCCTCACAATCCGCCTGCAGGACCATGCACAGCTTCGACACCCCGCCCACCGCCAGTATCTCCTGCACCACCCCCCTCGTCGCCGAGAACCGCGCCACCGACTCCAATATGCACAGCGCCCGGTCGTCCGTCGTCGGGGACACCCTCAGCATCCTCTTCGTCACCACCGCCACGCCCCCCGCGTGCCCCAGGAACTGCTGCCGCCCGTCCGCGCACGAGCACAGCTGCGCCAGCAGGCAGAATATCAGCTCCGTCGTTTTCCTCTCCGGCTTGCTCAGCTCCAATTCGATCAGAGCTGGCACCGCCCCGGCGTCGACCATCCTCGCCTTGTTCCTCGTCGGCGCCGACGCCGCGATCAGGATTTTGAGGATCGATTTTGTCGCTTGCGGAGATGTACTCAGGAATTTAATAATCTCCTTGAAGAATGACGGATTTAGCCTCTCCATGGAGCTGGGATTCGCTACGCCCGCGGCGCACTTCAATACCGTGAGGGCGTCGGTTTTTACGGCGTCTTCCGAACCGGAGTTTAAAACCCAGAGAACCGATTGGAAGAAATCGAGGAAATTTTCGTCGACGGTTCGCTTGTTCTCGTCCGTTGGGGCCCACGTCAATTTGAGAATCGCCAGAGCATGATCGAGGCCCGAAAATCGAACTTTCTGGAAGCATCTCAAGACCAAGAGAATCATCGACCGGGCAACCCCGGCCTCCGCCATGCACTTGCGACTGTCGACGTCGTCGTTTTGCTCGGCAAGCTGTTGCAGTTTCTTGAGGGAGTCGGGGTTGCTGACGTCACGGAGGAGTTTGATGACGAGGGAGCGCTGCAGTGGGGATTTGGGGGTTGGGATGCGGTCAATTCTATTGGCGACGCACCAGGCCTGGATCAGCCTCCGAAGCATGTGGTTCGGAGTCAGGTCCGGGGGCCGGGGGAGCGGCTGCTTGGTGACCGGACAGAGGACGACCGCCGCCGTATTCAGCCACTGCTGGATGCTGTCGCGGTCGTAGGTGATGCCGGTGACGGTGGTGACGGGGTCCTTCATGATCTGGAGGGAGATGGGGCATAGGAAATATTGTGGGATTTCGATATTTTCATCCATATTATTTTTTATTTTTTTTGGAAGAAAATAATTTTTGTGATGTGTGTATATATATAATTGGGATGGATGAGAAGGGAATGAAATTAACGTGTGGGAGAGGTGAGGAGGAATAAGAGAGATGAGAAAAGTGGTAAGAGATTGCGGCTGGGCTGGGTAGCTAATTTATGGGCGGGTTTGAATGAGAGATTTTTAAGACCAACGAAATTTGAAAAGGAATATTCCACTCTTACTTTCTCTTTTATTTCTTCTACATTTTGCTGTCTATTATATCGCATGTGATATTATTAAATTGATCATTCTATACATGTGTTTGGCACCTCCTGCTCTTCCTTCCACCGCAACGATCTGAGTTAATTTTTTAACATGGCATTAAGTGCTTTTTGGAGCCCCTCGCCTATATGTGTTATATCATGAATATGTTGTGAGGATGAGAGACTCTCTCCGTATATGTAGGGGAGACCCTCTATTTATAGTAAGGGTGCAAATGACGTTTGGCGGTCGAGTGCCGCCAAGCGCCTAGACCGCCAAGGCGGTGCCAATTTTTTATTTTATTTTTTGTTAATATTAGTTTTTTTCTAAACATGTATTACTAAAAATATACATCATACGATAAATTATAAATTTAAAAAATAGTTAATAACCATCACAAAATATAACAAATTAACAAAATATTAAAAACTATCATAATACGACATTGTCCAACTTCTAAATGAAACACAAAAAGAAAAAAATACATAGTACAAAAAAATAATGAAGTAGTTCAATTAAACTTCCATTTTTAGTAAATTAGTTTTTAATTTTTTAATTTTAGTTCTTACTTTTAAGTTGAAATAAAAATTTAAAAAAAAAGAATAATGGTCATCTAGACGGTCTCGACAGTGCCAAATGTATTGGCGGATTTTTATTGGCGTCGACGGCCGAGTGCAGCCAAGCGTCTAGGAGGTCTCGGCGACCGTCATTTACATCTATGATTTATAGGGGTCAACCCTTAAAAGACCAAAGAGACCTAAATGCTCTTATAATTTGGGACTATTACAATTATATACAATACAACACTATATATTTTTTTTTTTTGTAAGAAAAGACAAATTTATTAAAAAAAATGAGCTTAGAATACAAGAAATATTTTAGCCCAAAATCATACACTTACAAAATTTTTAACATAAAATATTCACTCTAATTAAAATCACCTCGCCAACAACATATGAATTCTCCTATCTATATATCACAATCCAAAAAATCAAGTCAGGATTTACCAACCATTGACTAAAAGAAATGTCTCAAGAAAAACCATTTTTTGTCGAAATCTATGACCAACTCCTTGCTTTGATCTCATTCCAAATTATTCCAACATCAAAGGACTCATTGTTGAAGATCTTTTCATTCCTTGATTTCCACAAAGCCCCAACAATCCTTGTCCAATTGGTGCCCGCAATTCTTGTATCCTTATTAGAATAAATAAATAGAGCTAAAGTGTAGAAAATTACGTGTCGGGCAGCAGTGGATTGATGTAGATGTATGTATCAAATTGAAATATTTATACCAAAGTTCGGAAGTAACAGGACAACAGAAGAAAATATGAGAGTTCTCCTTGTCGTAACGTTCACAAAAAACACATGAAGGGTTGCTCACAATCGAATTCAAACCACGTTTAATAAGGTTATCCTTGATTGCAAGACGACCTCTCATGCATTTCAAAACAATTGCTAGAACACGTCTCGGGGCATGGCATTTTCATAATTTCTTGAACGTCTTTGACTCGTCATCCATGTTTGCCTGACTTTGTCTGTGCTCAATGAGATGCTTGTAAGCGAGCCTTGTGCTGTATATTCCGTTTCTTGAGAACTCTCATTCCCAAGAGTCAGCAATATCCTTTCGTAAACAAACCCTGTTAACAGACAATAAAAGTTGATTAACAAGATCAAATTCTCTAGGCAACAGTGGTTTAGTACAATTAAGATTCTAAGACCACTCCCACCCAATCCAATTCTCCATCTCTCCCACTACTCCCTCTTGTTTTGTACTCAACCTAAACAATCTCTGACAAAGCTCTCCCAGAGGCTTCCTCTCTACCCACACATCCCTCCAAAAAAAGAGTACTCATATCATCTCCAATCACTCTCTTAATCTCACTACTCACTCCCTTACAATCCAAATCACGATAAATATTGCAGACATCTCTCCACCATCCTGAAATACAGCCTCTCCCTCTAACATTAGTACCCTCGCTCACTTGAATCAAAATCCCCAAATACTCAATCCTCTCCCTCCATACTTAGATTTCACCACCCGAACCCACAATCTACTTGTTTCATTTAAAAACCTCCACACCACTTTCCGTAGAGTCGGATTAAGAATTTTCAAAATTTTTAAACCCAAACCTCCATAATTTTTGTCTTTGCCAACATCCTCCCAACCAACTCATGGAATTTTATGGGCATTATCACTCCCCCCTCCCCTCCCACAACTAAGCCCTATATTATTATTATTATTATTATTATTATTATTATTATTATTATTATTATTATTATTATTATTATTATTATTATTATTATTATTATTATTATTATTATTATTATTATTATTATTATTATTATT
>JAPKLY010000312.1:63684-81152 GCA_026898435.1 Prunella vulgaris
TTTCTTAAATCTATAAAGGCTTACCTAAAATTCATGATTCTAAATATATATATTTAAAAGTTAAGATTATATATGTTATATTTTTCCTTAAAATATAATATTTAAATTTAGAGTTATTGTATGTAAATTTGAATATTTTTATTGTACTTTGAATATAATAAAATATTTATTTATCTTTTAGACAGTAAAATATTTAATTTATTATTTCTATTTTTAATTTATTTTCTGAAATACATTCAAACTTTTTAATTTTACAAAAATGTCTAAACTTTATAAAATTGTATGTGTTTTTTATTTATTTTTTATATTTATAAGTTTAATAGTTTTATTTATATTTTTAGATATTTAATGATGTGAATGCTTATTGAGATGATTGTACGTTTATTTGTCCACGTCATCTTTTGGGCAAGGGACAAAGTAACCGGAGTTTAAATTGAAAAAATTATGAAAGGTAGTGATTTTTTTTTACCAAAATTCAAAAGTTTAGATTAAATTGCAATTTGTGAAAATGTGGTGATTTATTTTGTAATTAAGCCTTATTTATACCCAAAAAAATAAAATTACAAGGTCAATTAATACCTAAAATATTAGTAGACTATCCAATTTATGAGTAAGTCTCTTGTGCACCAGTTACACCGTGCAATTCAAGTGTATTTTTGAAAAGTTACACTATTTATAATTGAAAAGTTACACAAATTATTATTGAAAAGTTACAGCATTAAAGATTCACTTTTCATTAATAATATGTGTAACTTTTCAGTAGTATTTTGTGTAACTTTTTTAAAATGAACTAGAGTTGCACGGTGTAACTGGTGCATATGAGACTAACTCCTAATTTATATATAAAGATAGTTTATACTCCCTCCGTCCCGGAGCAACTTGCAAGGGGTGGAGGGCACACAAAACAAGAAAAAAAATAGAATAAAGTAAAAAAAATAGTGTTTTGAGGGTTAATTTGGTAAAATTTTATGTAAAAAGTGAAAAAGTTAGTTGGATTGAGTGTAATGTGGGCCCAAAAAGTAAAAAAGTAATGACATTTTGTGTTAAATATGTAGATATTATGAGGGTGAAGTTTATAAAAGGGTTTCCTTTTTTGGGTCTGCAAGTTCCTTTGGGACGTCTCGAAAAGGAAAACTTGCAAGTTCCTCTGGGACAGAGGGAGTATAAGTTTATTATAAACTAATTTTAAAGTATCAAATATTTAATCAGATGTATCAAAAATATCATTCGGTGTATAAAAAATTAGATCAATGTTATTATGTTATAATTATTATATATATTACCCCAATTTTGTATACTTTCGGTAATATTTTGATATACTTAATAAAATATTTGATATATTAAAATAATTTTATTATAAATTTAATATGAACAATTTTTATATAAAATCTACTAAAAGAATAGAATTCAATTTATAATCAAAATATTAGTTTAGAGTCCAAATAATGCGTTGAAATTTTGAGAAATGTATATATGGCAATGTAAGTAGTAATATTTGAAATTTGAAAATTAAGAGAATATAATATGCGTACAACGTTTATTGGCCATATGTCCCCTTTCAGTTGTCAACGCATGAGAAATTGTACATATTCGTTGGGTTGACTTTATAATAACGGCTACGTGGCAAATAGATATTGGTGAAGTTGCCTGCACAATTATTTGTAGTGTAGGCGCCTGGCCAAAGCTTATCATTGTAAAATATTTATTTGAGGACGTGATAATATATTAAAAAATTACAACGGGAAAAAATTTGTACGAAATAAAAGAAATTACAAACACAATAAACTACCTATTGAATTGAGGAGATTTTTTCCGTAAAGTGAAAATTTTTCGATAGTGTTCATCGGTTGAAATTACATTCTTAAAGATAAAACGATACTTTCATTTTCAAGTGTCACTACAACATAAATGACTTTATGTAACATTTTATTATAACTCTTTTAGTTTATGTAACACATTTTGATAATATATTTCTAATTTATATATTATGTAACACTTTATAAATCTGTAACACTTATATGTAATACTTTTAAATAAGTAATACTTTTTAGGTAACACTTTTAAATATGTAACACTTTTTCGGTAACACTTTTACAAAGGTAACACATCTAGGTAACACTTTTCACATAGGTAACACTTCTTGGGTAACACTTTTATAGAGGTAACACGTTCTATGAAACACTTTAACATGTGTAATATTTTTAAGTAATACTTTTATATGTGTAACATATATGTCTATTTTTATTACACTTGACTGAATTTAGTTCATTTAGTTTATATAAATATATATATAAAGCTACTTATACAAAATCTACTGAATTGATAACTATTAACTATAAAATAAATATATTAGTGATATTTAAGTATGCTCTAGTGTATAATAATGTATTATATTTTTTAGTAATCTTAATTAATAATTAATATATATATATATATACATTTGCGAAAATTCATATACATAAGATTTATCTATAATTTGTTACATAATAAATATATATATTAATTATATAACTATAAACTATATATAATTTATTTATTTTTAGATATAAGTATATTATTAAAAATTTTGAATGAAATATAGGTAGGAAATAATTTAGTTCATTAAGAAATAAATTTATCATTAATATGTGTTAGTATTCACCATTGTTCTATTTAAAAAATGAATAAGAAAAAAAATATTGATAATGAGTTAAATAAAATTGATGTCCAAAATATATAAGATATAATGGACTAGCCGAGATGGTAGGTGTTGGAATCTTAAATCCAAGAGGTACAAGGAAAAAAACTCAAAAATTACAATTTTTTCATTTTTTTTCTTTATAGAAAGTGTTACATATAGAAAGTGTTACTTATAGTTTAGATGTAACATTTAATAGGTGTTACATATAAAATGTAACACTTTTTTAAAGTGATACAAAGATTAAAAAAAGTGTTACCTTAGACTTTAGGTTACACGGGCAAGTGCAACGCCCTAAAAGTGTTACATATTTATAATAGATGACACTTTATATATATTAAGTAACACTTTTTTTATGTTACATAATGTCATTTATGTTGTAGTGGCAGGATTTGAAACTCCGTCAAACAGAAAAAACGCTCAAGCTGGACTATTTCTTAGAATTTTATATGAAGGAGATAGAGGAAGAGAGAAGAATTTACGAGGTTTTCGGTGATTAATTAGACTGAATGCATGAGACACTTGTTTATAGATGAACCTCCACTACTAACCGGGGAAAGAATATGTCGGACAGAGTTGAAGGTAATCAAGCAATATTTGACCACCCAACATGGTTTGAAGCGCTTTCTTGAAAATCGATGCATGAATCACGTTAATTTGAGTCTTCCATGAGTTAGTTTTCTATCCAATAAAGTCATGACTGAGTATGTTTTTTTCAGACTTTCGGTATGGGCATGGCTCGTTACCGAATTTTTTTTATTGGGTCCATAAAACTTTTGGATTCTCCATCATTAGTTATTGATTAGGCCAAATGTCTAAGTTTACCAATGTGAACCCAAGTTAAAGTTCATGTATGCGAGCTCAGGTCGGCTCGATCACACGCACATGTGCAAATTTGATTGTCTATCAATCAAGTATAATTTTATATGTTTTATTGTATTCATACTAATATCATGTATGTTGATTTTCTCCTTTTTCAATGTGAGGCGATAAGTAAATTGCATAACTAATTCTCTTCACACAAAATTATGTTATAACCATGCATTCATCCATCATACAATTTCTCACTCACCAAATATTGATTTTGTGAGTGTGAATACACAAAATTTCATTTATTCCGTGAGTAGAACACTAATTTATGAAAAATTAATTTCAACTTTTTTATTTAATTAGTCAAACAACATCAATTAAATTATCTAAATATTGTATTCTCAATCAAATATCTAAAACAATTTTTTTTTCCAACAGTTACTACATATGTGTCGGGTCAGAGAAAATTGCACGCTTGTGTGCACATCTTTTAATTCGTTCATAATAATTTGTATTTTTTTTAGTTTGTGTTACAATAATTTATACATTTATAAAAATATACACATATTTATTATATATTATTATTTTATTTTAAAAAAATTATATGTACAATGTGCAAGTTTGTTCAGAATAAAGAGAGTATTGTCTTACTTAAGATAAGAGTATTGGTCCGCAGATAGTATTGTATGAAAACGGTTCATTATAAGTTTATCATGAACAAGTTTTAAATTATCAAATATTTAATCAGGTGTATCAAAAATCTCATCAAGTGTATCAAAAGTTGAGGTTAATAAAATCTATATATTGATTTCAACTTTTGATATATCTGATGAATATTTTGATGCATTTGACCTTATATTTGATATATTAAAATAATTTTATGATAAATTTATTATGAACTATTTTCACACAATACCTACTCATACAACTGAACCTCTCGAGTTACGTAATGTATATAAAATATAGGAATGCTAAATAATTATTAAACACGTAATGTATGGTGCTGGTCAGATCAAAACAAACTAATGAAATTTAATTAAGACTATGTCCTGTATTAATTATAAAACAATACATCACACAATTAGTATAAAATAACGAGTTCAAGCCTTCTAGGAGTACAATCAAGTTGATATGAAGAGAAATCCTCTACCAAAAAATATATATATATATATATGTGTGTGTGTCTGTCACTTAGATATATTCCTCAAACCCCATTTTTATATGTATTAGTTAGGTACACCGTACAATTTAAGTACTAAAAGATTACACAATTTACTACTAAAAAGTCGCATGTATTATTATTTAAAAAGTATATTTTTAAATATATTTTTTAGTAATAACATATGTAAATTTTTAATAATATTTTATAAAAAAAATTTAAAATAAATTTGAGTTAAATGGTGCTCTTTGTACACATGAGCCCTTTTTCAATATTTCTAGAATTATATTTCACCCAAATGATCAGAGGCCACCGATAGTGCTGAGTGAGTCAGGTCTTCATTAGCAAATGTAAGACAATGTCTTACTGGACATTGACTGGGAAATTAAACTGATTCCAGAAAAGAATTGTATGACCCACAAATTAATGCATGTAAAATCCAATTAAATGATATAAATTTAAAATAAATCCAATTAAATAAATGAATTTTGAAAGAAATTGAAGTTGTTCATGTAATTATTAATTTTTGGAACAAAACATACATAACATATTTTTAAAAAATAATTATTTATATCATGAATAAAATAATAGTACATTCCCTATTTAAAATAATCAAAATTTATCAAAATCCTTTAATGGGGGATGATCATTTGGGTGGGTGGGGGACGCGCGGTACCGGTGACGGTGAAGGGAGGTTGTAGACTTGGGCCTATCTGGCCTGGTTGTTTTTTTTTTTTTTTTTATTTGTTACTACCTCCATTCCAAGAAAGTTTGTGGTACTTTTTTGGACACAGATTTTAAGAAAAAGTGTAATGAGTAGAATGTGTATGGTGGAAATTGTGAGGTAAAGATTTTAAAGGTGGAGATTTAAAGAAATATTTCTATTTTGGGAGTATGCAAACTTTTGTGGGACGGAAGTAGTAGTAATTATTAATTTATTAATTATATTTAAAAGATTTTGATTGAAATAAAAAAAATATAAATATCATTTAAAGGATAAAATATATTAGAGAATATTTGAAAATGGGAAAAGAAAAATCTAGTCATATTGTTATATGTACAAAGGCAAAATTGTTATTATACATATATATATATATATATGAAATTGTATAGAGTTACTCACGGTATGAGTAGAGCAAATCATTTAACTTTGAAGAATAGAGTTATACTTTGTGGAATTTTGTATACAATACATGTATTATTAAGTAAATAATATGATGAATGAAAGGGATACGAGTTAACAAAAATCACAAAAATGAAGATAACAGATCCAAACCGCCATCATGCATACCAAACTATAAAAATAATTTGGTCAAAGTTGTTTATTTATTAATTATGCTGTCCCTTGTCACTCCTTGACTGCCTAAATCTTTTTTCGTATATTAGTGCACAATATTTTTTATAAATTGATATCCGATTTAAGAATTGATTAATTTGAAACATCAAATTTTATCATAGGTGAATTTTAATGAAGCTAATAGACTGAATTATCCCATTAGGGTATGTTTGACGGATATATACTTTTATCTTTCGAATTAAACATACCCTAAATTAATCGTAATTCATGAGTTTCGAATCTGAAATTGCGAGAGTTCCCAAATCTCAAAATTGTCACTAAGTCAAACTTTGTGGGTTAACAAAGGAAAAAGTGTACTAGCACGATCTGAAATATAATTTCTGAAAATGTAAACAGATCGTCTTTTAAATTTCGTAAATTTTGGATCATTTATTTGTAGATTTTAGATTCTAAGTCGTTTGAGAAACATGTGTATGAGGAATATAACATTGTGTCATCCTCAACCTCCCTAGGTCATGTTGCTTTTGATTTCCCTCTTAATTCTTTTTATTAATTTGTAAAGGCAATTTTTTGCGTTAAGATTTTGACAATGTAGACTCGAAATTTAAATAAAAAAAATGAGTGCTGACTGAGTAGCGAGAATGATGGGCCGGTGAGTGGGTCAATCGGTAATTGGGGGTGGAGGTGTCAATGGTAATACATTAATGAAAATGACTTGTAAAACATTATTAAAGCAATATAGTGATCACGTGATTTATCTTGTACGTAAAAAAAAAAAAAAATTGGCTCATCGTTTGATAGGGCATGGGTCATTCCTAAATATTTATTATTGGGGTCGAGTTTTCAATAATTGTGAATATCCCTCTCGATAGTTATTATTCAATTAGTTTTTAAGTTATGAAAATAATTTTATTTCAAAAATAACAATTCATGACCTTAGGTCTCAATTCATGCTCATTTTATCCCCTTGAGTGATCACATGGATTCAATTTTGTAAATAATAAATAAACAAATTCGTTTTTGAGAAGGCTTAATGCTAGAGGTGTACTATGAAAGAGCGTTGCACATAGACACGCTAAAATTGTATACAAGTTTCTATGACGTGTTTTTTCAATATCATCGCTCAAATATAAGATAAGGGTATGTTTGGTTCGTAAGATAAAAGTATCTATCCGTCAAAAACATGCATGATTTTGACGGATAGATACTTTTATCTTACGAACCAAATGAGCCCTAATTGTAGTAAAAATAAGTATACGGTAAAATATCAATCCATGACTAACAATTTGGATCACCTCTCTAATGTTATGTGTTTTTAGGTAATTATATCTTAAAAATTGGTAGGAATCTTCTAGGTTAGTGATAGGGAGATAAACTATTGTTTATGTAATATATTGATTCTCAAAATGTTGTAGACATTTCTTATGCCATCTGCGAGTCTCATTTTTTTTTTTGAAAAAAATTATAGTAAAATTCCAGATAAAAAGTGTAATTTTAATATGTTCTCTTCGATTCAAAATTAGTGATGAATTAGAATTTATTGGTGAAATTAAGATTGAGTATTTTTTTAAAGGTAATCAATGATAACAATTTTCTAAAATAATCAATTATAATATAAATGCTTCTACCACCTGGTATACGACACATTATTTTATCTCACTACAAATCGAAACCGCTACCACCACGAAGCAGGAACACCTAAAATTGCAACCAAGAACTGGAACCTCTATATGAGGGGAACCACTACCCACTAGAAGGGGGACACCTCAAGAGAGAATAAAATTTTTTTCTTTGTGTCTCGAACTCAAAACTTCAGGATTTTAGATAGTAAAATTCTAGCCACTTGAGCTATTCAAATTGGAATTAAGATTGAGTATTTAATTACAAATATACCCCATTTAAGAAAATAAAAAATAAATTAATCATATGAGAAAAAAAATGAAGAATGAGAATTAGTTAATAAAGGTAAGCTCAAAATTATGAGAAAATGTTTGAGGTTGTGATAGGGTAAAGAGGGAAAATTTTGTAATAAATATCTAAAACATCAAACAATTTTAAATAAAAAAATATTTTAAAACACTATTTATTTTAGCCACCTAAAAAATATACTCTTTTTGAACGGGACAGTAAAAAATTATCCAGAATAAAATTTTCAGTTAACAAATTTGGAATACAAAATACTTTATATATCCATAAAAAATATGTTCATTCTATTTCTGTCAATAATATTTTTCAGAAATTATTACATACACCTACGAATCTACAATCATATTTTCCCATCAAAACATTGTTGATGCAAGAAATTAAGTTGCATGTTTAATTAGAAGGACATTAACCAAGTTGCAACTACAAGGACAAAGGATGTCAATTACGTATGATAAGAAATTACAAGAGCTGCTCACCTGGTATTAATTACAAGAGCTGCTAGCAAGTGTTAAAATATAAGAATTGCTCGTCCTGGCACGGCTGCTCGCCACCTGCACCTAGTTGCTCGTCAATGGGCGAGCAACATCCCTTGACGGGGCTTACTCGCGCAGAAGATTGACCAAGTTGATGAAACAAGTAGGAGACACTTGTCAATACAAGAAAAAAGGTGGCATAACCAAGTAGGTGCCACCTCAAGCTTGTAACCTCTATATATATGTACCCAAATTCATTAATAAGGGAAGCAATACTTCCCTAACAAAACTCTTGTCAAATTATTACATGCAATTTCCTACTTGTTTATTTAACGAAGTTTATTCCAGCTTTGTTGATATGCTTAATATAAAACACCACATAATTCACGTACTTCAAAAGTGCATCAACAAACATCAAGTTTCTTTTATCACCTAAACCTACAATTTATTTAAATATTCTATAAGATATGGGGTCCAGCTTACCACAAATCACGTGCCACCATATATATACTTATAATATATATATAATACTTTTGTACACATTCACACAAGTTCACATTTTATACATATATACATCTTGTTAAGTGTAAAGATAAGCTGATTTTGGATACTGATATCTAGTCAGGAATCCTGATCCTGAACTTTTGGGTCCGGAGTAAAATTCCTGAGGTGTCATCCTGAGCCTGACAGAAACTGGTCCTGAGCATGAGCAAAGGTTAATTTCATCCTGAGTCTGAGTGTGTTGATCCTGACTCTCATCTTGAGTGTTTAGATCAGTGAATGCACTTGTACTGAAGACTCAGTATACCTGAAGGCGCTATCCTGAGCTAAAATCACCTACTTCCTGAGTCACTCATCCTGAAGCATATCCTGAGCTGATAACAGAATATGGCGAAGGCAATTTCGACTGAGTGATAAAGTCAGTTATTTGGACAGCTGGCGGAGCAAAGCCAGAACAGTTATTATGGGTGGTTATAACCATGCAAATTCGTTAATTGGTTAATAGCTTAAAGGTAGTTAAGGGATATGTCTTTAAATACGTATTCAAACCAGGCGTAAAAATACACACTCAATACACTGAGAAATTGGAGTGAAAAAGCTTTGTAATCTGTAATCATTATTCTTCATATTAGAGAAAGTGAGCAACCCCATCCGTGGACGTAGATCAATTTGATCGAACCACGTAAATTGCTTGTTCTTTTGATTTCTTTATTTCTGGTAATTTTATGTTCATCGGAGTTCTTCAAGGTCTGATTACTGGAAGTTTTATTGAGGTTGATTATTCTGATTATATTCACAACAATTAGTGCCGTCTGTGGGAAAGAGAATAATCGACTGGGTAAAATTATCAATCAATGGCATCTACCAAATTGGATTTCGAGAAATTCACTGGTGCAAACGGTTTTGGTTTGTGGAAGATCAAGATGAAGGCTCTCCTGACTCATCATGGGCTAGCCAATGCTCTGAAGCCTGAAGATTAATGGCAATCTACTTCGTCAGAAAATTCAGGCAAGAAACAAGAAATATTGGAAAAGGCACATAGCACAATCATCTTGTGCTTGGGGGATAAACCTCTGAGGGAGGTGTGCAAGGAGAAGACAGCCATTGGTGTTTGGAGTAAGTTGGAGAAGGTGTATCAGACCAAGTCTGTCACCAACAAGTTGTTCATGAAGTAGAAACTGATTTCCTTCAGGATGAATGAAGAGAAGGAGTTGATTGAACAACTTAAGGAATTTAACAAGGCTGTTGATGATCTTGAGAACCAGGGAGTGGAAATTGATGATGGTGATAAGGCTTTGATGCTCCTGAATTCCTTGCCTAAATCCTTTGAGAATTTCAAGGATACTTTAATATTTGGGAGGCAGGACCAATTGTCCTTTGATGATATTCTGGGTGCGCTGAAAACAAAGTCTTTTCAGCTACAAGCTGATAAGAAAATTCAGTTCAGGCTGAAGGCTTGAATGTCATGTTCAAGAAGGGCAAGAAAGAGTTTCAGAACAAGAAGAAGAAGAAGTACAAAAAGGGGCCAAAATCTGGTGATTTTGTTGAGAGGAGGAAATGTTTTGCTTGCCACAAAACTGGTCACCTCAAGAAGAATTGCCCTGACAGAAATAAGAATCAAGGGGAAGAACATAAAGCTGATATAATTGTTGCAGCTGAAGAAGGGTATGGTAGTGCTGAGGTGTTGACAGTTACTAACATGAAGTTGAATGATGAATGGGTACTAGATTCAGGATGTTCATTCCATATATGCCCGAATGAATCATTGTTCAGGGAGTTGAGGAGGTTTGATGGAGGCTCAGTAGTTTTGGGCAATAATCAAACGTGTAAAGTGAAGGGGAGTGGTTCTGTCAGGTTGAAGCTGCATGATGGAGTGGATCGAATACTCTCAAATGTGAGGCTGGTGGCAGAACTGAAGAGAAAACTTATCTCCCTGGGTCACTTAATCAACTGGGTTATGAGTTCAACACAAAGGATGGGTTCATCCTGATCACTAAAGGCAATAAGGTATACTTGAAAGGCAAGAAAGTCAATGGATTGTATATCTTGATTGGAATCACTTCTTCTGGGTCAACAAACAATGTTATGGACAGCACTGAGACTATGATATGGCATAAGAGATTAGGCCATGTTGGAGAAAGGGGGCTCCAAGAACTTTCTAAGCAGAAGGTATTTGGAGATGGAAAGGTACTGAAGATGGATTTCTGTGATCATTGTGTCCTGGGAAAATTCAAGAAAATTCAATTTCCAAAGGGTAAGAAAACTACTGATGCACCTCTGGATTATGTTCATTCTGATATCTGTGGACCAGCTAAGGTAGAGACTCATGGAGGTGGAAGATACTTCATGACAGTCATTGATGACTACAGCAGGAAAGTATGGGTGTTCATACTGAAGCAGAAGAGTGAGGCCTTAGCAAAGTTCAGAGATTAGGTCAGTGAACAAGAAAATAAAAATGGAAGATCCATTATACATCTCAGGACTGATAATGGATTGGAGTATGTATCAGAGGAGTTTAACAATTTCTGCAAAGAAAGGGGGATCACTAGACGTAGGACAGTTCCTACAAATCCTCAGCAAAATGGCCTGGCAGAGAGGATGAATAGGACAATCCTGGAAAAGGTCAGGAGTATGTTGTCAGATGCAAAGCTACCCAAGGTGTTTTGGGGGGCAGTCAGTACAGCTTGTTATCTCATTAACAAGTCACCATCCTCAGCTATTGAGTTCAGGACACCTGATGAGGTGTGGTATGGAAGGATCTCGGATTACAACAACCTGAAGGTCTTTGGATGCTCAGCTTTTGCCCACATCAAGCAGGACAAGCTGGAACCTAGAGCACTGAGATGTATCTTTATTGGTTATCCTAAGGGAGTAAAAGGATACAAGTTATGGTGTCTGGAACCTGGTCACGAAAGGTGTATTGTCAGTAGAGATGCGACCTTCAATGAGAAAGTCATGGGATACAATCAGACCATAAGCACTCAGGACTCGGATGGTATTATTTCAGAAGATGGATTTCAAGTTGAGGTGGAGAATCCTGACAAGAACTCAGGATAAACAGGCACTGAGTTAGGTGAAAACTCAGGAGGAGTCTGAAGAAAGTGATACTGATGAACATTCTGACCATTCAATTTCAGATACTGAAGGCCAAGATCTCAAGAATTATAGCCTAGCAAGAGACAGGCACAGGAGAAGCATACACCCTCCAATTAGATTTGGTCAGGCGGACATGGTGTCCTATGCCCTGATAACTGCTGAAGAGGTGGAGCATCAGGAACCACAAAGTTATGCTGAAGTTGTGTCATGTAAAGATAAAGAGAGATGGATATTGGCAATGACTGAGGAACTTCAGTCATTAGAGAAGAACAACACTTGGACACTAGTGAACAAAGTTCAGGGACAGAAGGTAGTCAGTTCCAAGTGGATCTTCAAGAACAAATCTGAAATGGGGTCAGGAGGAAGAGAGAAACTGAGATACAAGGCAAGACTTGTGGCTAGAGGTTTCACTCAGAGAGAGGGGATAGAATTCAATAAGGTATTCTCACCTGTTGTAAAACATTGTTCAATCAGAATTCTATTGTCAAAGGTAGCTCAGGAGGACCTAGAGCTTCAACAACTAGATGTCAAGACAGACTTTTTACATGGAAATCAGGAGGAAACAATACACATGCAACAACCTGAAGGTTTTATTTTACCAGGAAATCAGGAGAAGGTGTGTCTACTGAAGAAATCATTGTATGGGCTGAAGCAAAGTCCTAGGCAATGGTATAAGAAGTTTGATAGTTTCATGATCTCTATAGGCTTTACAAAATGCAGATATGATAGTTGTGTCTATCTTTAAAAACAAGGGAAGGAAGTACTCACATATCTGCTGCTCTATGTGGATGACATATTGGTTGCAAGCAAGTCCTGAGAGAATTCAGAAGTTAAAGGCTAAACTCAGTAGAACATTTGACATGAAGGATATGGGAAGGGCAAAGAGGATACTGGGCATGGAAATCATTAGAGATAAGGACAAATGAAGGTTGTTCTTAACTCAGAAGGATTTCATCCTGAAGATACTCAGGAGGTTCAACATGCATGAATCTAGGATTGTATCTACTCCCCTTGGTCAACAATTCAGACTGACATCAGATCAGTGTCCGAAGTCAGAAGAAGAGAAGACACAAATGAGAAAAATTCTTACTCAAATGGAATTGTTAGCATAATGTATGCTATGGTGTGCAGCAGGCCAGATTTAACACATTCAGTCAGTGTGGTCAATAGATTTATGGCAAATTCGGGAAAGACACACTGAGAGACTTTTAAGTGGATCATGAGATACGTAAAAGAAACTGAAAATCTGAGGTTACTCTTTGAGAAGACTAAGGAGAGCACACAACCTCTGCAAGGATATGTGGACTCAGATTATGCTGGAAGCATCGACACGAGGAAATCCTTAAAGGGATATGTGTTCACATTATATGGTACAACAATAAGCTGGAGAGCAGTACTCTAGTCAGTAGTGAGACTGAATATATTGCAATGACTGAAGCAGTAAAGGAAACAATCTGGCTCAAGGGTATGATTAAAGAATTTGGAATCAGGCCGAAGGAAGTTGCAGTTCAGTGTGATAACCAGAGCACAATTCATCTGGTTAAGCATCAGGTTTTTCATAAAAGATCCAAGCATATTGATGTGAGGCTTCATTTTGTGAGAGATGTGGTGGAGAAGAAAGTAATTTCAGTGCAGAAGGTTTCTACTGAGGACAATGCAGTAGATATGTTGACTAAGGTCTTACCTACTTTCAAGTTCAGATACAGTTTGGAGCTGATCAAGCTACAGTCATGGAATGTGCCATGACTTGGTCCTGAGGTGGAGTGTGGAATGAGGGAACTCACTTACTTTAAGATGAAGAATTGTTAAGTGATAAGCTCAGTTTGGATACTGAAATCTAGTCAGGAATCCTGATCCTGAACTTTTGGGTCCGGAGGAAATTTCCTGAGGTGTCATCCTGAGCCTGACAGAAACTGGTCCTGAGCCTGAGCAAAGGTTTCATCCTGAGTCTGAGTGTGCTGATCCTGACTCTCATTCTGAGTGTTTAGATCAGTGAAGACACTTGTACTGAAGACTTAGTATACCTGAAGGCTCTATCCTGAGAAGATTATCCTGAGCTAAAATCACATACTTCCTGAGTCACTCATCCTGAAGCATATCTTGAGCTGATAACAGAATATGGCGAATGCAATTTCGACTGAGTGATAAAGTCGGTTATTTGGACAGCTGGCGGAGCAATCCTATTGGACGTCAGAACAGTTATTATGGGTGGTTATAACCATGCAAATTCGTTAATTGGTTAATAGCTTAAAGACAGTTAAGGGATAGGTCTTTAAATACGTATTCAAACCACGCGTAAAAATACACACTCAATACACTGAGAAATTAGAGTGAAAAAGCTTTGTAATATGTAAGCATTATTCTTCATATTAGAGAAAGTGAGTAACCCCATCCGTGGACGTAGATCAATTTGATCGAACCAATTAAATTGCTTGTTCATTTGATTTCTTTATTTCTGGTAATTTTGTGTTAATCGGAGTTCTTCAAGGTCTGATTACTGGAAGTTTTATTGAGGTCGATTATTCCGATTATATTCACAACACATCTACATAGAGAGAGAGAAAGGGGGCGAGAGAGAGATTGGCGGCACCACCACTGGAGATGGGGACACCGGTGATTGAAATGGTAAGCCAAAGGGCAACACTAATTGAGACGTTGAGAGAAAGGGGGGAGAGAGAAAGAGTCAGAGGAAGGGAGAAAAAGAGAGGGGCACTGCCGGCCGACGTTAAATGAAGAGAGCAGCGTGAAGGAGCTCTAGGAGAGACAGATAAATAAAGAGAGAGATCTCTGAGTGGCCACACATTTATGGCCGCCGCTATCTTCGAAGAGCACAAATGTGAAGGCAAAGGTGAAGTTGAGTTTTATTTCTCAAGTTTAAGAGTTTGAATTTGAATTTGAGTTTGAATGGAACTGTGGGTTTTAAATTGTATTTCTCTAATTTTAGGGTTTGAATTTCAGTTTTAAGAGTTTGAGTTTGAATTTTAGGAACAGAGGGTTTAAATTTGTTGAGTTTTTCATTGTGGGATGTGAATTTGTTGAATTTGTACATATGATATGTGTTAAATATAAGACAGTATTTATGGCTTTTTAAAAAATATAATATTTTTGAATATCCGATTCTTGTGGTATTTAGGGCCCAGATGATTCTGTATTTTGAAAAGCATAATGAGATTAACTGTTTGTGCTGTATATTATCTTTTGTATTTATATTTATTAAGCGTTTCTACAAATTTTTAGTCGCTTGTTCAAAATTTTAGGCATTTGTTCAATATTTTAGATGTCTGATCAATATTTTTAGATGCTTGTTCAATTTTTTAGACGTTTGTTCAATATTTTTTAGGCGATTGTTTTACTGCAGGCTGTATGAGGAATGTATAATGAATATATATGGTCAATGTAATTTTATGGTGTTGATGGTTTTTTATGCTATGTTCGATATATAAATGTTTGATGAATAATTTTTTTATGTGTGTTTGATATATCTTGAATTTGAGTCTAAAATTAAAAAAAGGATAAAAGTAGAAATTGTAGTTTTGGAGATGGAAGGATTTTGAGTGTAGTTTTGATAAATAAATGGTTTATGAATGCAGGTTTGAAAAATTGACCATATTTTTCGACATTCACATAACTAATTATTTTACATGTCATTAACTTTACACGTAAAAATGATTATTTAATTTATAAATGGATCACCCAGTACCCAAAATATTTTTATTTTAATTATTTTATATATTTTTAAAAAAAATTATTTAAAATAAATAAATATATTTATTGTGAACATATGTAGTATTGAAAAAAAAATTATTTGGAGTTAGTGTGGCAAAAATGTGTTTGAAATTATACAATTACTGAATAAGTCTTGAGAATATGCATTAGATAATAACACAAAATTTTGGTATGATGAATTGATTCATTCCACCTAGTAATATTAGGCAAAATTTTGAGTGCACCCAAGTGCATAGGATGCACCGTCATTTTAATATACTGATAAGTGTCCTTAACACTTGTCTCTTTGTCCACTATTATGCTTTAATTACATTGTTTTTAACCTACTACATCACTATTAGCAACATACGTAACTACTGACTTCAACTCCGAACAAGGGCGAACTTCTTTGCCTTGGGTTGTTCCGTGGTGCGATGCTTGTGGTAAGGTTTGGTCTCTTGTCTCCAACTTTGGGCGAGCTATAGGCGAGCTGCTGGGCGAGCTTCCCCTCTCTCCATTGTGTTAACCGGTCAAAGGGTTGTGACATAGCTCTGACCACTTGGGGCGAGCTATCAGGCCTTAAACTTTTACTATGCTAATTCACCCAAAGTAGCTCGCTTTAGTTCACTTATCAACAATAAATATTAAAATGCACTAATTTTCAAAAACTAGTTTTAAAAGTCATTTAAAATTTAAAAAAAAAAACATACCCTTAATTTTTAATACGATCACATCAACAGTTTATCATTTAATTAAAATAATGGATACAATTAATACAACAATTATCAGAATTTACATGCAAACATATTGTCTAACAAATTTCTAACGAATGTTCATCCATAAAGAATTTTATTCTATTTCAGGTTCATTTGGTTCAATGGATAAGATAAATAACTTAAGATAGATTAGATAAGATTATAATTTAGAGATTATTATCTAGGAGTTAAATAGTATATTTGGATTGATGGATTAAGATAATTAGTAGTATAAGATAATTTCATTTTGAATGTTTGGATTGTAAAATTAATAATAAAAACATATGCAATTGACAATTTTATCTTCTATATCATAAACAAAAATAAAGTCAATTATGGTTCTCCTTTTCAATGTAAGGGGAGTATTTTAGTAAAGATAAAAATAATGAATTATTATCATACATATTCCCTAAGATAATATTATCTTCCATTCAAAAGATAATTGAATTTTAGTTTTGGGCTTTTTATTAATTTTGGACTTTTGTCCATTAAATCAAATATCAAATTAGATAAGATAATTTATTTTATCTTAGCTTATCTAACGAACTAAATGAGACATTCGAATATGATGAATATAATATCAGAAGAAACTGACGCATGCTCATTGGAAGATTTCGATAAATTAAAAAACCGAATCAAATATCTCTTAAAATGCAGTCTATATTTAGAATTAAAAAAATATTGCTTACAAATGTAGAGTCGACCTCAATGATCTTCAGCAATGGATTAAATTTCCGAGTAAAATATTATGAAGACGGAAAATAAGAGTAAAAGAAGAATAGTTAATTAATTTGAGAAGTGACACTCAATCATATAGTGGCATATAGAGTATAATGATAATCCGCATTTTGCTATTATATGGTAAATATATATATACATATATTTAAAAATAAATAAATACATCTAAAAATATTTGGCAAAGTATTATGTGAATAATACACAGTAAATTTTATGGTGAATAAATATTTTGAGATTTGATTGTTATTGAGATAAATAACATAATATATTCAATATTGTATATGAATAAATATCATAATGCATATAAAGTATAAACTAACAACATACTATA
>JAPKLY010000312.1:81252-93795 GCA_026898435.1 Prunella vulgaris
AATATATTCAATATTGTATATGAATAAATATCACAATGCATATAAAGTATAAACTAACAACATACTATATATAAATTAACATCACACGTAGCATGTCATGGTAAGAACGTGTATGTTTTGTTGGAAAAGGAAATATATATATATATATATATATATATAATAATTTCCCATGTTTATTTTCATGGTTATTATTTTTCTACAGTCCGGTCAATGATTTCAACACATAGTGTTAAATCCCATTTTTTTATGGACTCGTCTAGGTGGTATTTATATAATTATATTACCATCTATTATCCTATGAGATAAACTACTTCTATTATTTTCATTTAAAACAAACTACATATTATTTTCCTCTTTAGCAAACAAACTATAATACTATATCACAAGTCAAATATATCCCATAATTTTATATCATTGCAAATTTAATCACTTATAACAAACTACCCCTAAATGAACTAAAATCATATTGTATATAAACTAACATCACGCTGCATATAAACTAACACCACATTATACATACACTACACGCCAAAATGTGTGCTACTACATGAAATGGAATATGTTGTGCACGAAATTGTCACCATGAGTATTTAATACCAACTCAAAAATATTTAATCTAATAATAACGCACATTTTGTCTTACAGTATTACGTGTTTGTTCATATAATAACATAGATTTGGAACCAAAATCCGAAAATTAATCTTGTGCGAGGCTTTGGGAGAAATTCGTCAGACCTAGTCCGATTCAGTCAGAATAAATTGGACTTAGAGAGCGGTTATAAGGGTTCAATAAGTGATAGCTCTCTAAGTTCAGAGAACTGTTAAAAAATCGCTCCAAAATACCTCTTAGAAAACGGTTATGAACCGCTCTCTAAGAGCATTTCTAATTTTTTATTCACTTAAAGAGCGGTTCTAATAGCATTTCTTTTTTGTTTTTTTATTCACTTAAAGAGCAGTCATAAACCGCTCTCCAAAAGAAAAATCTATTATTTGTTCTCGTGTTACACAATATAACACAGTAGAGGCATTTTTTTTTTCATGTTTTGTCTAACAGTTTGAGTTAGACGAGTTGATTATTACATTTTAACTATTATATATTTGTATCTTATATATTTTATATGTTTATGTTATTCCTTATTACATATTCCTTTTTAATTACTTTTTGTATATACTATCTAATTATTATAATTAGATATAAAATATTACTTTTATATTATTTAAATTAAAATATTTTTGAATAAATTATAAAATAATTATATTTGTAGTTTTTTTACTATTTATTAACACGAGTACGTATTAACATGTTTCTTGATCATTTTATAATCAAAATATTTTTTATTAAATTATAAATTAATCATCTTTGTAATATTTTTTTCACTAGTTATTATCATGAATGCATGTATACATGTTTGATGATCGTTTTAATTTAAATACTTTCAATAAAATTGTAAAATAATTACCTTTGTAATCTCTTTTACTATTTATTAACACGATTACACACACATATATGTATACACATTTTTATCGTTTTAATTAAACTATTTTTAATAAATTTATAAATAATCGCATTATAATTTTATCTTTTTCACAATTTAATAATACGAGTACATGTAATTAAAATATTTTTAATAAAATTATAAAATAATCACCTTTTTAATTTTTTACAATATTTACTAACACGAGTGCATGTATATATACACGTTTCTTGATCATTTTAATTAAAATATTTTCAAAAATTAATAATTATTCATCTTTGTAATCTTTTTTCACTAATTATTAATATGTATACATGTTTGATGGTCATTTAAGTTAAAATATTTTTAATAAAATTATAAAATAATTTTTTTTACTATTGAGTAACACGAGTATAGTATATATACAAATTTCTTCACATTTTAATTAAAATATTTTTAATAAATTGGTAAATTAATAATCATTGTAATTTTTTTTACTAATTATTAATTAATAAGAATGTATATATACATGTTTGACAACTGTTTTAATTAAAATATTTTTAATAAAAATAATTATTTTTGTAATCTTATTTTATTTCGACAGTGATTATTAACTGTTGTTCAGAGTTAGGTCTTAAACAGCGGAAGATAACCGTTGTCTAAGTCTCATTAATAAATCTGTTTTAAACCGTTGTTTAAGGTGTTGATTTAAAAAGAAAAAAGAAAAAGATTTTATGTCAAAACTACTTTTAAAGTGAACTTTGAAGAACGGTTTTGAAAAGAATGTTTAAATAGAGTTTTTTTTTTTATGGGAAAAGAATAAAATAGTTTAATAAATTGACAAAAGTTACATATTGGTCCCGTGCAAAAAAATTATTATATATTATCGTGCAATTTTTTTGAATTAGTTTATAAATATAATGATTTTTTTAAACTTATAAGTAAGTGACTTTTTTTTTTTTTAAGTTGAAATGTGTATTAAGTGATTTGAACCACATTTCAGTCCAACACCAATTTTCGGCAGCCCATTATCAAAGTTGAAGACGCATTTCTTTCTTTTTCTGCATGGAGACAAATTAGACTATTATTGGGTTTATTCTTTTGCAAGTCAACAAAGTGACCTGAGTCAACCATTATTTAGTTTTCTCAATAGTTTCTAATTAATCGTTCGAAAACGAAATAATCTCCAATTCTGAGTTTCTGGTTGTTATAAATTTATTGTCATTATTTTTATACCATTTTATTATGATTTTATCTAGTTTGATTTTTTAATTAATCTGCCATATCAATTTTAAGAGTAGTATTATTGCTGTGAAAATTATTTAATTAATTAGTATAAAATATATATTAAGTGATGCCACAATATATACTTACCAATATCATTACATTTATTTATTGATACTGCGGTGTAAATTTTTTAATTTATAGTATAAATTTCATAATGTATTTTAAGTAATTTGAAAAACATTAAATAATATTATTCTTTCACTTAAACGGTTAAACCTAACAAATTTGGATTTTGGTGAGAAATATTCTTGTGCCAAACGATTTTCCAATTGAGACAAAACATGGGATGAAAATCAAATTAAGTTTCTTTTCATTTCATTACCATTTATCATTAAAAATGTATAATATAGAATTTGTTTATTATAAAATTGAATTGCAATTAATTACTACATCCGTCCTATAGAAATTTGCACCCTACAGAATGTTACATTTTATAAATAAATAAAAATTATATACAAAATAGTGGCATATGGGTATATATATATATATATATATATATGCACAGGTTTGTTCGTGAGCATATAAATTAATATTTTCTTTTTTAATAGTATGAAAATTTGTGTGAGACATCTAAATAAGAAAAGTTTTGTAAATTTTTATGGAACTGAGAGAGTATTTAGTAGAATAATTACTTATTTTGGCTTTTCTACGGTCAGGAGGGGTTTCGCCCTTCCTGACGTCAGTAAACCAATAGAATTTTGACAAATAATATTACATCGTCCTAGGCGACATAGTTTCGCCCCAAGCCAAAAAAATAACTTTTAAAAATTAGAAAATAAAAATAACTAAATAGGCCCGGTTCTTTTCGGGCCTGTATTTTTTGGGCCCGGGCCTATTTAGCCCGGCCCGCTAGGCCTGTCGGGCCACTCGGGCTCGGGCCGGGCCGGGCCCGGTCGCAATGGGTGTAAGAATTAATTTTGAAAATATAAATTTTAATTTGATTAAAATATATTAAGATATAATAATATTTTGATTAAAAGGATAATTTGGTAATTTTAATTTTATTTAATAGTATTAATTAATTTTTTTTACAGTGCGATCGCCTTATGCATAGTGCAATCGCCCTAGTGCAAAGTGCAATCACTTCAAAATAATATTGTACGTTAGATCATGAATCTAACGGTATTTAGGGGGTTTACTGACGTCAGGAAGGGCGAAACCTTCCTGATCATAGAAAGACCCTACTTATTTTTAGTAAAAATAAGTAATACCCTTCAATTAATACTATTATTTAGTAAAAATAAGGAAAAATTACAAAATGGTTCACAAAATTAACACCATTTACAAATTGGTTCTGTGCAGAAAAAAAAAAAATTCTGTGCAGAAAAAAATTATACTTTTGTGCAAAAATTGTGAATTAATTTGTAAATATAACTACTTTTTTGAACTAATATGTAAGTGATCCTAAAAATAATTAATATTATTATTTAGTGAAAATAACTAATATACTTAAAAGAAACAGTACCAATTAATGAAAATGGTTAATACATTTTAATTAAAGAAAATACTTTATTGTTGACACAATGTTTTGCCTTATTTCCATGAACTTACACTTAATTTTTTTATTTAATTAATTTTAGCCGTCTCATGTAAAACGCTGTGAGTAGGATGAGACCATATCCAAAACAGAAAACTTTACATATATACATGCCACAAAGATAAATTAAGTTTTTAATTTCAACCATCCTCATAAAATTAAAATCAAAAGTATTGAACAATATATACTGTTAAAATTTTATAGTATGAAATTTATACAACAAAATATATTTATTTATATCACAAAATGTACCTACGGATATTATTAAATTTACTTATTAATACTACAGTGAATACAATTAATAATATCAACAAATATATTTTAGGGTATAAGTTCAATATTATGAAACTTGGTTCACATAAATTTTTTTATGTGCATTTTTTTTAAAAAAAAGTTTATATCTTCTATGTGGATATGCATATTGAAGCTTCCCCGTTCCCATTAATTAAAGTGTAATTTAGTGATTTTTCACATTAACAAAGTTGAATATTTATTTTCCAACATGTAATTTCCTCCAAATGTTCTTTTCCTATTAGCTTTCCTCCAAATACTTTTCGTTCTATAAAAATTAGCATAGAAAGAACATGTAAATAAAAAATAAGTAATGATTGAGATTTTAAGGGTGAGATTTATAAGTTTTTAAATGTAAAGAAAAGAAATTGATTAAATAGTGTGTATATAAATAAATAATAATAATATTTTGTGTAAAATTATGAGCATTCGCTGAGCTACGTTATTTTAAAGATTTTTTATTTGGGATGTAAATACTTTATGTAGATGGGGTGTGAAAAAAAAAATCAAATTCCTATGAACGAAAGGAGTATTATTTGAACACATTATTATTATTATTATTTTTCCATTTCATTTTCTGATTAGAGTTTCTTTGAAAACTTCCATACTACTTCTGTGTGATTTACGTTTAGCATATGTAGGAATTTTTTATTCTTTTTGCAACGTAGTGAGGTTTTGTAAATTATTGTATTCTCATAACGAGTCATTTGAATTGAAATAAATTACAATTATTTCATGCATAGGAGAAATATATAAGAAATAATATATAATGATAGTGAGCGAAAATGTATATTGTTTTATTACAATTAAATTGGCGATTAATTTCTATAAGATTTACGTCTATATATTTTTTAGATCTAATTGACATTAAATATGATAATTTAAGTAGAATTTTATTTTAATTAATTAATAATACGTTAAATTAAATTGATATAAAAAATCCTTGGAGCTTGAGTAATGCGTTTATGAAACTTCTTCATCCCATCGTCCAATCAATTACTTTCTTCCTCTACTACTATAACAACAACAACTTAAATAATAATAATAATAATAATATATGATAAAAATGAGGTGTTATGGTAAATAAAATTAATTTATACATAAATCTCATAATTGAAGTTAAAAAAAAAAGGCGTGTTTTGATGCATCATCTTCAAGCACATGAAGTATAAACACATATTTTTGCTAGACTTCTTTTTAGCCTGAGATGTGGTAAACGCCTAAATGGTAATGTTAATCGGATGATTTTTTATTTTTTATTTTTTTTGGGAAAAGAAATTTTTTATTACTCAAAAATAATAAGAAATACCATTTTCACATATACATACCCCAATGAAAATAACTATATATTTAATACCAAACTTATAAAATACTAAATAATTACTTCTGAATCATACAAGGACATACATGCCTAACTCTAGGCTTAAAAGTCAGTTTGTAAGTGAGAACTCACTACCGATGTGGGATACCTTAATACCCTTCCTCACGTAAGAAGCTCATCAGGCTCGGTCGAGTAGAGAGGTGATTCTGATACCATGTATGAAGACCTAACTCTACACTTAAAATTCAGGTTATAAGTGAGAGAATTGTCCACGCTTATAAGCTCACACAAGACCACACTCACTACCGATGTGGGATACCTTAATAGTACCCTTTTGCAGTAAACCAACTCCAAATACGCACTTTGAGCTCATTTAAAAGATCCAAACTGTTGATCACTGAATCTTGGCGGAACAAGATGGAATTTCTCTTTTTCCATAACAGGCACTCTGCATACAACCACACACAAACCATTAGTTGGATGATATACCATTGTGAGATTAATTTATATTAAGTATAATTAACTTTTTTTTTTTTTTTTACTTACGCATGCGTGAAATTATCTCACAGATCGATAGTATTAAATGCTCTTTTAATTATCATCCCAAATTTCAAATGTTTCTTCAAATTTGAATTTCATTCTATTTCTTCAACTACCAAGTCCATCTTTCAAATGAATCTTTTCAAAGGTCAACATATATTGTCTGAATTTTATATTTCTTTTCAATCGAAACTTCGATCTATTATTCAACACCACATCAATAGCTACTGCAGAAAAAATCAACTGATTAATCTACTATTAATTTCATACAAGTAGATCCTTAATGATTTGGACGTCGCGATTATCAAGTTCATATATTATTTACTTAGGACTTGTTATCTTTTGTTTGATTAGGAAGGATTGATATTTTTATCCCACCATCCGTGATAAAAATTTAGGGAAATTTATTTGAATAAAGATCTTTTTCAAAATAATTTAGTAGAATGGGAAAAATTACTGGATTTATGAATATAAAACTAGACCAGTTAGTGGCAGCTGTGATCACGAATGAACTTCAGTCGGTAGCCACGAAATCGGTTAGAAGGGACAGTGGAGTTAGAATATGTATTTCTCTAAATTTCAAATTCAAAATTCAACAAATAATAGATATTTTGTAAAATATCTTCATAATATTAGATATACTTACTGATATCATTAGATATATTCATAGTATTTTACAAGTCTAGTGTGGTATTAGTGAATGCTCATATCGGAAAATATATCAAATGTTATTAATTTCATATTATGAAACATGTTCATAACAGACTACAATTTATCCACAAACTTATAAATTATTCTTTAAACATTTTAATAAATACGAGTTAAATTGTATCTCATAAACTGTGAAACAATCTATATATACATATATAATAACAGATTCTTGGATCAAATATGGCCCAAATTTTTATAACTTTTTTTGTAAAATTTTGAAATTATTGTTATACTATATCATATAGTTCAAGTGGTTTAATTTTTTTTTTCTTGCTCTAGGTACAACTTACGAGATTTAACCCCTTACACCTAAATTATATATTTTTAACAAAATTAATATTATATAAATTATATTATTATTTTTTAATATATATAAATATATAGTTATCTAATAAAAAATCTTCTGTCCAAAATATAAATTAATTTTTATTGGCAACTTTTTTCTTTCAAATAAATAAGAAAAATGTCTAAAATGTAAATTAATTTTTATTGTCGACTTTTTTCTTTCAAATCAATAAGAAAAATATCAAAAATTATTTTATTATTTAATGATAATTTATTGACATTAGCTTAAAAAAATATAAAAATCTTTAAAACAAATCTGGAAGCATAATCTCTAATATATTATTTTCTTGTTAAATATAAAAATCTTCAGCCCTATTTTTAATTGATTAATGCATAATTCTTGTAGTTATAAAGTAATTTGAATAATAGTGGATATTTTAATTTTTGATTGGTGTCTCATTTTTAAATTCTTTTTTTAAATTTCTATGTACATATTCATATTCAATATTTTTTCAAGTAGGCGAATTAAAATAAATTCTTTCATAATTTAACAATGATAGAGTCAATATGTGCACATGAAAACAAACAACTCATAGGAATTTGATTAATGATTGGATCAATAAAAATGTGTTTTCACTTTTCCACAAGATTAAACAAGTCACACACCCTATTAGTATATAATAAATGATAAATATATTTTTATAATTTTATCTAATGTGAATATACATTGTATTAGAAAATATAATTTAAATAGTAAAGTGAAAGTTTGTCCTCAAGTATAAAACCAGTTCAAAATTATTTTGTTATTAAACAAAGTGAGTTCCCGCATATTACACGGTATATTTTTAAGAATTAAGATTCATGGTATACAATTTTTTCATAATATGATAAAATATATGAATGAAGTTTAATATGAATTTTATTTTTCAAAATTCTTTTTTTTTCTGTAAAAAATTATTTTAAATAATTTTTTTGTTATAAATATTGTTAAAACTAAATATAAAATGATTTTTAAAAAAAAATTATAGGTTGTCCGAAGATTTTTTTTTTTTAAATATATTGAATAATTATATTAATATGCTTTACAAATTAAAAGATGTGTACATATACTCACATATATTTAAGTAAAAATAATGTAAAAGAAAATTAGTCAAATAAAAAAAAAATTATTTTAATATGATTTTAGTTAAAAAATTATTTTGATATTAAAGGCCCATGTTTCCTAAAAAATAGTTAATTTACATATCAAAACTAAAAAAAATAAAGCAATGACGCACCATCGAAACACATGTGAAAACTTAACTTTGTACTCTCTCTGTTCCAATTTTCAAAAGATATTGTATAATTAAATTTTCTGAATTTTTGTATGTGAGTTAATTTATAATATTTAAATGTAAAATAAATTTTAATGAGGGTAAATTGTTCACTTTAAGTGAAAAATTTTGAAAGATATTTTTGTGTTTAATTATTAGTGAAATGAGATACATTTATAGGTTTTTGTGAGTAATGAGTACTGAATTGTTCAGTGTCTTTCGAGATAGAAATACTGGTATATAGGAGGATTATTACTTAACATTTCAATTTTAAATCCATGCATATTATAAAATAATCAGTATATATATAAATAAAAATAAATTTTTGTTTATAAATATTATTAATTGTGCATTGCACGGGCAAAAATACTAATTTATAAAATGATAACGTATTAGATGTTTGAAAAACGTTAAATTAAACGGACCATAAATGAGCGATTAGCCTTTTTTATGATTTGATCTAGACCATGTGTGGGCTCCAAATTTAGGTTTTCTTAGGAGGCCCAGGTTATTGACACTCCGCCTTTCTGTGAAATACACTACCCTTAAATATGTTCGATAATTATTTTTGAAATTTTTATAAATTTTTGGTAAAAAATTTTGAAAATTTATTCATTTTTACATTATGTTCGAGAAAACGAAAAAATTTAAAAAAATTACCGAACAAAATGTAGTGTATTTTCCCAAAAAAAATAGTGTATTCATCCGGAACAAGGGCTTCAATATTCATTGAATTCCATGATGAATCGGGTTGCTGAAAAACACTTCCTAAAGATCAGAAAGAGGAGAAAGCTTACTAACTCAAGAACGCATTCTCGATCTCTCACATGGAACTTATGATCGGTTCCGTGTCAGTGTATTTTCCAAAAAAGTTAGTGCGAATAAGCTGGGCCCAAAAGAAACCAAATTGGCGAGTCCAGTCTGTAATTCAAGCCCAAATTGTTAACCATAGACTTCTTGGGCCTTATATACATAAAGCCCTAAAAAGCCCAATTTATCTAAGGTCCATATTAAAGATAGGCCGTTCTAATTGATTGTGGTCCGTCCTTCCAATATTGGGCCCAAAGTGGATAAAAAATAAAAGATAAATCACTTGTGAACTCAAATTTATATAAATTCTTTATTTTTTCGAGTATCACTGTTTAAACATTTTTTTGTTTTTAATTAGTGACACTTCATATTTCATAATAATAAACTTGAAAAAATCACGTGAATTCGGATTATAGATTTTTTTGTGAAAAGTAATTCCAATGTAGGTGTGATAAAATAGAAAGTGTGTACTAATTTTATTCAAAATTTAACATTTTATTTTTTTTTATTTGTTCCACAATATTCTTAATACTCCTAAAATAAAAATAACACTTAATTAAAACACCTTCACAATGCTCTTTTATGTTTAAATAAATCCTACAAAAATCACTTCTCAAGTACTTTAATTGAAAAAAAAAAGTGTGTTATATTAGGTGGGAAGACTAATGGAGTAGTGAGTAACAGCCTATGTTCCACTAGAGAAAATTAAAGGCATGAACAATATTTTGCCAAATTAAAATTATCTCCATTTATGGATGTATTTAGGATAGTTATAAATTGATTTTTCTTTTAATCGGTAAATGTTAGTTGTTAAGTAGTTAGAAATTAATTCACCAAATCTCCAAACACTCCAAGAGTTACCTCCAAGCCAACCTTATATCTTCATCACCCAATTCATTCCCGGAGAGAATCGAACTCGGACCACTCATTCAAATGAGGAGCTCAGTGGCCAGGTGAACTAACCCACCTGATTGGATAGTCATAAATTGGTGCTAAATACTAAGCCCATTAAGAACATTTTTTTAGGCCCACCAAAATGTTGACATGATCAAATCAAGAGTTCAGAAACTACCTCCACTGCTAACAAACAAAAATTTCAAGATTTTGCAATAAAAGGATGTTAGCTTAGATTTGTTCAAGTGTTATCAAGTCCCGTTTACTATTTGCATGCTGCTGCTGTAAACAACTTGTACCACAATTCCAAGCATGTTGTACGTACACTGTCTTTTTGTCATGTCATGGTCATGTAGTTAATTCCATCTTATCCACATTATGTGCTTTCAAATCCTCACCTCCAAATGATATGTACAACATCTTTATGTTATTTCAAAATAATTCTCCACTGGCCGTCTCAAAAAATATAGAGGTCCTGTGCTATTTTATAAAATAAGATCTCAAATGTAATAGTTGAAGCTAAATAATTAGAGAAAGTTAAATAATTATCAACATAAAAAAAATTATATGTTAAACATCATGAATTTGATGACTTTTTTGAGGAAAAATTAATTAAGATTAAATTGAAGAAGATTGTACAAGATTTTTTGCTCAAAAACTTTTTTTGATGTTGTAGTATTTTTTTTATGTGCACATGTAATAGTATATTTTATAATTGTTGAAAAAAAAATATTTCAATATTTAAAAAGTATAAAGTAAGATATTTATAGATAAAATCTCATATCCTAACTCACTAACAAACTTTCTAATATTTGAAATATTCAGAAAACATTTTACATAATTAATCTAGCAACAATTTCATTAAAATTTAACTATATTAAAATAAATTTTTTCAAGATTGGGCCCCTGAATTTTGGGGGTCCTGTGACATGTCACTGAATGCACATGTTAAAGAATAATATATTAATTATTTTTTTCCTTATTGAAGGTGGTTTAGTTTAATGTGTAGTAAAATATTGAAAAATATAGTGATGTTAATGTGTAAATAATTAAGTGGTGTAAGTATCTTGTGCACCAAGTGCAATACACTTTTTATTAATAATGTATGTGACTCACAATAGTATTTTGTGCAACTTTTTAAAAATTGACTTGAGTTGCACGATGCATCTGGTGCATACAAGACTAAGATTGTTAAATAATGTTTGGAAGTTGTTAATTTTGGAGGGTAATAGCATTTTTTCGTAATTTTGAGCAATCTAAAATGGGATAAAGAGGGTATATAAATGTAGAAAAATTGTATTACCATTGTCGAATTGTTCATAAATTATGAAAGATTAAGTCTCTTGCGCATTAGATGTATCATATAATTTAAGTGTATTTTTTAAAATTACTTCTATTATTACTAAAAAAATACTCTTATTATTACTGAAATGTTAATTACCACTTATCAATTGTAATAAACATGATTTTTCAGTAAAAATAAAAGTAATTTTTCGAAAAAGGAGTTGTGTATCTCCATTCATAAATATTTTAGAAGCATTTTCATAATCCATTTCTCTCTCCATTGATCAAAGTAAGTTATTTCTCTCTGTATATCTCTTTCTTGGGCAAACTTTTTGGTTGTGAGAACAATAAATTGGCCAAACGGAGTCATAATTGTCCACCTCTCTCTTTTTTATCCCTCTTTCAAAAAAAATTCTTTTTGAAAAACATTTTTTGAATAACTTACGAATAAGATGATGCATCATGAAATTGTTAGTTGACATTATTGGAAAAATTAAATTAAAATGAACCCAATTATATGATAGCAAAGTAAATGAAAAAAAAAAAGAAAAACGTAATGTATGATTGCAACTTCTCTCTCATGTATGATGCATAGAAGGCAAAGGTAAATTGGACATGATTTGGTCCAAGGCATGCCATAGCTCATGGCCTACCCAAGTTATGGTGGCAAGCTTTCATCATTTTTAAATTTGGTCTAGAAATAGATTATCGATAATAAAATTAATACTCTTCATTATTGTTTTTCAAAAAATTGAATTTTTTTTCATCACCTAATTTTCATCTAAAAATCATGCCTCACACGGTGTTAAGAGGATG
>JAPKLY010000312.1:103795-114410 GCA_026898435.1 Prunella vulgaris
CAGGTACACCGTTTTAATAAATGTTGTTGACAGGCCACTACCAAAATTATATTTACATTTAGCCCATTTTTCTATATTCTATAGGCTGACATCCCCACTACCCCCACCCCTCCACCCTACCATCTGCTATTAATTTTGTATTACCCAAAAAGGGTTTTCTCTATCATTGTCACGTCAAGTTTGAATTAAAAAATGTTCTCTATTTTCATCCGACTCAATTGAAACTTCAAGAAATATGTAACAATCTTCGTTTCGGGAAGATATAATATAATTTTTCACTCCTTTCGCGAAGATATCATTTCACTCGGTGAAGATATCATTTTCACTCTTTTTTGTAATCGTCGCTGAAAATATCATTTTTACTCTTTTATGTAATCGTCTTTTCAAGGTAATATAATTCAAAATCTTTGAATTGATTTTCGATCCATATCCCCTGAAGTATATTATATATCTTCTTCCATACTGTATTATCATCATCTGTCCATGTTGTGTTTTCCATATCGTAGTTATGGGCTAAATTTTTCCGTCCAATTGATTTATTTGTATAAATTTCTCCTTTACAATTTGATTTCGATGTGGGTGTCTTCGTTTTTTAATCGATTTCTCTTTTTTCCACAGGCGATGTTTGTCGGCGAAGGAGAAAATAGATAGAGATGGAGGCAGGGAGGACGATTGATGACGTGGCAGAGGTTGGCGACTAGATTCAAGGCTCCTATGACGTCTCTGTCCAAAGATTTCAGGCTCCGACGGTGTATCTCGCGGTTTCCGGCATCTTTATCTGCCCTTAAAAACCCGATCAAATGGACAAAACTGGGGTGAGGTGGGTCCAAGACAAAACTGACTCGAGGCAAGACGGGTCCTGGATCCAAAAAAAATCTAGTGCGGCGGGTCTTGGGACTGGCCAAATTCGTTCCAGACCTGCACCGTTATCATCCCTAGTCATACCCATCTCATCTTAATGTATTTTAATCTTAGTCAAAGTCATTAGATGCTGAGTGCACCAACTCTTATATTTTTAACTAGTTAAGATAATCTTTATTGAAACGTTATGATTATTTACACTGAATACTTACAATAGTCTTATAACAATTGTCCAATAAAAATAACTCTAAATGTAAAATGATACACGACGCACCTAATGCATAAAAAAAATTACTCTTAATCGTATATCTCTTGTTAACTGGTACCTAAATAAAATAATTAATCTAAGAGTTTATAGATTTTTACGTCCCGTAACTTTGCTCTAATTTGATTTTGGTCCTCATGGAATATACATTTTGAAATTAGTCCAGTAAGTTTGAATTTTTTTTGAATTTGGTCCTTTTACCTGCTATAGCAGGTAACCCATGAATTTTTTTTTTATATTTTCTTTGTTTTTACTAAACACATGACATATATATACAATCATAATTAATTAATAATTAAGCAAACTATAATTAATCTACACATGACATTTGTATACACACATACATCATATAGTTATATATATATATATATATATAGCTTTATAATTAATTAATATTTTATAATATAATAAATACTTACACTTAATTTTTAAACAACAATTTAATTATAATAATAATTATATAATTATTAAACAAATAATATACATATACAATTTTCAAGACTTTGACATGTGTAGGTTCTTTTTTAAATTATTTTACTTTATCATAAAATTTATTAAGATATATATATAATATAATATTGTGTATATATACATTAATATATAATAATATATAGAGAGGAATTATATACGCATTAAGATTTTTAAAAAAACTAACTAATTTAATTATGATATAAAATTATTTTATTGAGAACACAATACAGAATTCTTTAAACTGTATAGGTAATATTTTTGTCATAATATCTAGTTAGAATATTTTTTTTATTTTTAATTATGAGATAATAAAGATTTCACTTAATCTTTTTCAAATAATATAATATTTTTAACTTGAGTATTATTTCAATTTCATAACTTCATGTAAATATTATTTACGTTTTTTTATACCTATATTATATATTTTAATTTATTATAATATATTATTTACTATTTGTAACGACAAATATTAAGGTTATTTAAGAGTCTTATATAACTCTTATATATATATATATAGTCTTTATATATTTTGTAATTAAAAATCTATAAACTCTTAATATATCTACTCTATAAACTATTATATATATAAACTCTTAAATAACTCTTATATATAATATATAAAGTCTTTATACATTTCGTAATTAAAAATCTATAAACCCTTACTATATTTAGTCTATAAACTCTTATATATATAAATACACATATCAAATTCTTGAAAATTGTATATGTGTGTTATTTGTTTAATAATTATATAATTAGTATAATTATTATAATTAAATATTTGTTTAGAAATTAAGTGTAGTATTTATTATACTATAAAATATTAATTAATTATAAAGCTAGATATATACATACATAGCTATATATGATGTATGTGTGTATATAAATGTCCTGTGTAAATTAATTATAGTTTTCTTAATTATTAATTAATTGTGATTGTATATATATGTCATGTGTTTAGTAAAAAAATAAAGAAAATTAAAAAAAATCATGGGTTACCTGTTAGGTTACCTACTATAGCAAGTAAAAGGACCAAATAAAAAAAATCAAACATACAGAACTAATTTCAAAATGTATATTCCATGAAGACCGAAATCAAACTAGTGTAAAGTTACGGGACATAAAAATCTATAAACTCTTAATATAATTGATACTTATATACTAATTTTTGTAATAAAATAAAATATTTCTCCCTCTCTTTCTTTTTTTAAAGATAATCAATTACAATAATTTCTTCTACCACTAACTTCGATAACCTTTTGTAACGATTGAGTTATATGACTAATCCACGAAGATCATCAAACAAAATGTTGAATTAATGGTCTTATGTTATTGACTATTCGGAAATAAGGAAACAAACAAGACATTGTTATTGCCGTGAATTTTTCATCTCCCTTCAATGAGTAAAAGAGTACATATTTATAAGGGTTCCTAAGCAGGATGTGGTCCCTAGTTATGCCACATTCTCCATGCCTAAGACACGTGTTCTTTTAGGATAATTGCAAGCAGTGGCGGACCCAGGATTTTAAAACTGGGGGTACGATCAATAGATAATTTATAAATATTTGAACATAAATATTGTTTTACATATACTAAAATATTTCATAGGGTTCAAATAAGAATTACAACTAAAAATTACAACCGAATACGACGAGTCTTCACTAAAACTACTTGAATTATCAAAGTGGACATTATTTTCTTGAGTTTGGGTAGAAACAAATGATTCGGGTGAAGAAAACTCACTAACATTGGAAGAAGTCTCGTTATCTTTTGATGAAGAGCAGGAAGTTCGTTGAGATTTCATTCTCTTAAACATAAATTGCCGAAGTTCAGGTTGTTTTTTCAGTGCCCTTGATTTCCTTGATTTTGATGTTTCATCTCTCATTTTTTAATTAAACTATACAAAATAAGAATAAAATCACACAAGTATATTAGTATTTAAAGTTATAAACTACAATTCTTAAAGAAAATCATATTTGTAACAGAGGACTAATACTTTTTCATATTCTTAAAAAATATTTTCATATTTCTATAGCAAATTTATATTATTCTCCCATTAAAATAATATGAAATAATTTCATATTATATCTCCCATAAAATAATATGAAATAATTTCATATTTTATGGTTTCCTGCGCTGGTAATTTTTATACCAAACTTTATTTTAATATAACTTCATATTATTTTTCCCGTAAGTTTTCTTCTAATCAAAGATTTGTTCCAGGTATGCAAAATGATTCATCATCAAAGATTCAAATTTCAAAATCACTAAAATAATTTCAAATTCAACTACATAAAATTATATATTAAAATTAATAAAAAACCATTGAATATTTACCCTAGATTATGTAAAAGAGGAGAGCAAAAGAGGTAGAAATAGACAAATATTTTTCTTGAGGTGGACTTGTATGGAAGCACGTCAGTGATCTGATTCTGATCGGGAGTGAAGTCTGGAGAAAAGATGAAGAAAAGAGAAATTACGTTAAACTGAAAGTTGATATTCTAATTAAATTCAAATCATACAAAATATAATTTAAATTAAATATATAATATATTAAAAGTTAAAATGTTTACCTAGTCAACTACACAACTACCCACTCACACTCACGACACTACACTAAATAAACAATACATATAAACTTGGTCAATATTTTAATAATATATATATATATATACTAAAAAAAAAAATTGAAATGGGGGTACAACTGTACCCCCATGTCACTCTATTAGGTCCGCCACTGATTGCAAGGCAACTGCTTAATCACTTAGCAACCGGACTTAGGTAGTTGCTCGCCTGACTCCTTAGGTGACTCGCGGTCAACTCAACTTTGGATTAAACATTGGTGCCATGTATATGCACTGATGGGCAAGCATTGGTGCCTTGTATATGCACTTATTGACTCAGTTTCTCGTCCCTGCTGGTTTATTACAAGGAGTTGCTCACTGCTCCGGACAACGAATTGTTTGTCTTTGCTAGTTCATTGTAGGGAGTTGCTTGTCACTCGATCCTGTTCTCCACAAAGCATAATTAGCTTTTTTTAACTCTAAGATTTTGCATAAGTTGGTTGCCACCTCAAGTAGATGGGTTGTTTGCCTATCAACAACTGGGTATCTGACATATCATTTCGTCTCGCTATAGACTGAAACCACAATTACCGCAAAACAATTTTTACAAAAGAAAGGATAAATTCATCGAGATTTGCCAGAACACAAGATTTTATATATAAACAAAAGGATCGAGAAATGGTGTCTGCCGTTTTTCAGCACCCCGTGGTATAACATGAGTAGTTTCATGATTGATTTTTATGTTTCACTAAAACAATGAGTAGATTTTATATGAGAATAATTCATGCTAAGTTTATTATAAAAGTATTTTAAAATATCAAATATTTAATCAAGATTCAAGAATATAAAAGAAATTGGGTAAAAAAAATATCAACATTTAATGTATAGTACCATTTAACCCAATTTTTTGTACTCGTGATGAGATTCTTGATACTTTTAACAAATATTTAATACTTCAAAATAGTTTTTCATGATAAGTTTATCATTAATAATTTTCATGCAAAACTTTACCTATAAAATTGAGATTTAGTGTCAATAATTATGTCATTATAATTTCTCTAGCTATTATTTTCAAGAGTGTTTCTGCTGTGCACAAGGTGCATGGCATGCACCCTTTAATTTTGGTTATTTCCAATTTTACTTTTTCTTCTGTCAAGGAGCTTAAGTATCTACGATCGATAAGTGTGTCGCGATTAACACAAAGTATCTACGATCGATAAGTTTTATTTTTCTTCCAGTTTATAAAATTCTTCATGCCTAGAAGACATAAATTCCTCGACGATACAAGCAATATACTTGTAAGATAGGCTACAACAGCAAAAATATGAGGTATTGTTGGGTTTAAATCTCCATGTAAGTTTTGATGCTTATAATAACAATTCTTAAAAAACTATACTTATTTACTAAAATTAAAAAGCAGTTCTCATGTAATTAAATTGTTCTAAGGAAACTAGATACTTTGTTTGAATGATATCTTCTTATTTTATAGATCTATCTGAATCAAACTTCACGAGTTTAAAACCAATTTTCACGAGTTTAACCCACAAAAACTATTTTTCATTGCAATGGATTTGAAAAAGATCAGATATGAAAGATGAGAGGGAAGTGATCAATTGCATTGATGTAATCTGTGAGTGGCCTTGAATCGGTCAAACCGTAGAAATCATAAGCAAGCGGTTATTCAATATTTAATAAACTTTGTTCCATAACTGAATGGCTTTTGAATTAGTCAAATATGATGCCCATATTTATTCTTTGTGTATTATAAAATATTATTGGGGTATTATAAATTGTAATACCCGGAGAAAAATTATTAATACCCCAAGAATATATTATCAATACTCTAAGAATAACTTATAATACCAAAAGAACAATTTGGGGTATTGTGAGTTATTCTTGGGGTATTTACTTAAACTTTTTTTTTGGGTATTGTGAGTTGGTCTTGGGGTATTATAAATTATTCTTGGGGTATTGTGATTTGTTCTTGGTGTATTTGTTTAGAGTTGTTCTTGGGGTATTGTGAATTATGCTTGGGGTATCATAATTTGTTCTTAGGGTATTATAATTTGTTCTTTGAGTATTATATTTTGTTCTTTGGGTATTATAAATTTATACAATTTTAAAATAATAAGTTTAGCCCAGCAGAGGCAGAATAAAAAAAGAGTTCATATAATAGAGACAGAATAAAAAAAAGATAAATGATCATCACCTACTTCAGTTTCATTTAAAACAACACACATGAAATAAAAGAGTTGACATAAATCGGATTCATTTACCCTCTATATCACTAGAAAATCAAGGTAAATTTCCTCCGCAACAATGTACATAAGAATATGACAACTAAAGTGTAAGTGTTTTATGTCTTCGGAAAACCAAGAATTGTCAATTCTACTTAATTTATGGGCAATGAAAATAGGCACTAAGCCTACATAAAACACCTACCTGATCAATTTTCATCAGCAGCCAACACATGCTCCAAAAAAAAATTTCATCAGCAGCCAACTCATGCCCCCAAATTTTTTTCCATCAGCAACCAACACATGCCCCAAATATTTTTTGTGCACCAAGGGGATTCATCCTACGAAGTTTACAAAAAGTAGCACTTGATAAACCTTTTACTAAGACCTGATAAAATCTAGAATATTAATTTTATTTTCATAAATTCAGAAACTACCATTTTTGATGTTTCAAAGGTTGCCTTACAGCTGCAAAAAATAAATTCAAAAGCTGTAGTTCACTGGAGCAGCTTATGTTGTCCACAACTATCTATCAAATTTACTAATACTCAAGAACAAAAATGGAATACCCAAAAAACAAATATGGAATACCCAAATAACAATCATTTAATACCCAAAGAACATCTTTAATAAACTCAAAGAATAATTTATAATACGTCCTAAAAGAATAATTTGTAATACTCAAAGAACAAAATATAATATACTCTAAGACTCTTAAAAAGATGGTTTAATCATTCATTAATGAAAATGCACATGCATGGTCAAGAAAGTGTGAATTCTTTCACTAATCCAATAAAAGCGCGCAATCAGATAAAAGAGAAATTTTAGAATCTCAAAATGTCATGAATTCGAATCAAAAAAGAAAAGAAAAAGGCATATGTACTTGTGATCTTGTCACTCACACCTTCATAAGATGAAGAATTAGCAGAATAAGAAAAGCCCACTCCAATTGGTGACTCCAAATACAAGATATTTGCTTCTGCAAATGAATGAATGGAACAAATTAATAATTGAAAAACTACAGAGGAGGAAATTCCAGAAAGTACCCCTGTTCCAGCTGTATTGATTCCTAACAAGGCCATTGACACTAGGTTTAAATGGTCCATTCTCAGAAAAAGCCCAACTCCCAGAGATGAACAACTAGGCCCTGCAATGCAATGCCCATCAGAAGATTGGATTAATGTTGGATTTGTGATTCCATTTATTTATTATTAATAAGAGAAGCAGACCTCCATTCAACCATAGAGCAAGGGGCTTAGAGGTTGTCCACAACTATCTATCAAATTTACTAATACCCAAAGAACAACCCTTTAATACCAAAAGAACATTTTTAATAAACTCAAAGAATAATTTATAATACGTCCTAAAGAACAATTTGTAATACTCAAAGAACAACCTTGATTTTACCTTTTAAAGGTAATTTATATTGTTCTTTTGATAATCAATTTTAATGGGATGTGATGAGTGGTCAATGCTTGCAAGTAATATGCAAGAAGGGGTGTCCAGCCTAAAGCCCGTTACGACAACTGGGCGCTCCCTACTTTACACTTCTGATCCTTTGCAACTTTGCTAAACTTTGCAAATGCTAACAAATTCGAACGTGTACAGCTGACATGCATTGCATGTATGCATGCATGTGATACCATACTTCAATAGATAAGATGAGAATGAAATTAAATAGGACAGAGACAATAAGAAGACATGGGAAGCACAAGCAAAATGGATGAAGCCGTAGTTCACTGGAGCAGCTTATGTTGTCCACAATTATTACTAATACCCATGAACAAATATGGAATACCCAAAGAACAACACTTCAATACCCAAAGAATAACTTACTATACTAAAAAACAAATCTTTGCAATACCCAAGAACAACTTGTTATACCAAAAAACACACAGTGCGGCGTGTACTGCGTGTTTCTGGAAATATCAAATTAAATTAAAAATTAAAGTAAAATTAAGGTGCATAGTATGCACACGGGTGTATACTAGAATTTGCGTATTTTCAAAGTCTAACTAAAGTCCTGTTTGGTAAATCTCATGAGAAAATAGACCTAAGTAAAGATTGAGATATGTTGTAAGGTTGAATTATATTTATGATGTTTGATAGTGGGTAATAGATTTCACGTTATAATATTGCACTTGTTTGGTAGAACAAGATAATTTTTAAGAAAATAGTAAAATTTCTATTTCTTTCCTTCAAAATGACCTTCATATTTTCCAAATTTCAACCTTATTACCCTCTCTAAAATTTCAAACAATCAGAAATTACTACACAAAGCATTGCAAAGATGAACATAGAGCAACACAAAGCATCAGAAAGATGAACACAAAGCACCAAAATTTGTAAAATTTAAAAGTCAAACATACAAATTATATTTCTTCAATCCAATAAAATATGAGAAACCATTGCATATAAAGTTCTTTGATACCCAAAGATGAACACAAAGTATTTCAATGAACGAAAGAAGCATTCGAGTTACTTCAGCCAAAAAAATAATTAAATCGACATGTACATAAATAATTCCTTTAGAATTTATCAATTGTTAAAGTAAATTTTTTTCACAACCCTAAATTGAAAGAGAAACAGAGCTTTACTCCTCCGGTAACACCGCCGTCAGGGCGTAGTGAATTGTGAATTGTCATACCAAACATCATGAATAAATTAAATTTTTTTACCATTTATTGGCCTACCAAACGAGTCCAAAAATCTTTAAATGACATACAATAATTTTTATAATATGGTCTGATTTTTAAAATTTATTTTTCTATTGTTAAAAACTTTTAAACTAAGAAGTCTGTTATTGATATGATTGCTTTTATTAAATATAAATTTTCTTATAGTGTTGATGCAAATTTTTTAAGAAAATAAATATAGTTTAGCATTAAAGTGGAAAAAGTTACAAAATAATTTAAGAATGAAACTTATTATAAATTGATTCTGTGAAAAAAAAAATATGATTTTATGTAAAAAAAAATTATATGTCTGTTCAAATATTTTAAATCAATTTATAAATATAATCACTCTTTTGAACTAATATATAAATATCCTTATAAAATCTTTTTTTTTAAATTATATTAGAAATTATTCATTTAAAAAAGAACTGATATAAAATTTGTGTTACAATATTTAAAGACGAAAAAATAAGTAAGAAAAAAAAAAGAGTGAATTTCTTGTGCATTCAAGTTCACATGAACTCGTGTCAATGTAATGTATAATCATCCATTATTGTTCACATAGTACATTGTTTTATAAATATATTTAATATTTTAATAATAATATAGTATATATGTATACATCTATATATATATATATATATAACAATAATAATGTGTAAATAATATAAATTTTTGTCAAACAAAAATGGTGAGAATATGCAGTAGAAGAATGTTGGCCAAAAGCCACAACTGAAAAGCCTTGGAATGGCAAACTCATCATGCCCCTAAGCTAAGGGGACACAATTGGAATTGTAACTGCAGCAGGACCACCATTGGAATACACATTTTCTCTTTCAATAAAACCTAACCATGTGATTGATGACTGAGATGAATCATTCTATAAAAATAATATTATAAAATTAACAAATTTTATTTTATTATTTATCATCACAACCTCGATATATAGACCCTATTTACACACCCTTCCTCAATCACATTTTTTTAATTATAATTATTAAATATAATAAATTAATTTCACACTGTTAACAAATTTGATATAGATATTTACTTTTTTTTGTTGAGTAGGTCTCCCGTGTAATATTGCACGCGTGCAATATATGCCAAAAAAGGAAAATTTTGAAAATTCGCGTGTCAATAGGGTCAAAGTAACAAAATTCGCGGATCTTGAACGGGTCGGGTCGGATTTGGGCAATTTTCAAATTTCAGGATTTTCGCTATACTGTATGAGTAAATTTATGCTACTATAAGGTCAAATGTGTACTACTATAAGAACAAATGTTGTTTTTTTTACATATATTCATTTATTTTTGTAGAAAACAAACATGTTAATACAATGTAAGATCAATATGTGTATTATTATAAGAAAAAATATTCATTTTTTCATAAATATTTATTGATTTTTATAGAAATTATTATTTTTTAAGATGTAGTAGCACACATTTTGTCTTACAGTAGCACACATATATTCATGTGGTATACATTCTGGAATTTCGATAAAATTAATTTTTTAAGATGTAGTAGCACACATTTTGTCTTACA
>JAPKLY010000312.1:115546-138244 GCA_026898435.1 Prunella vulgaris
AATAATAATAATAATAATAATAATAATAATAATAATAATAATAATAAGGAACATATCCAAATCATCATTTTGAAAATTTGAATTTGCGATTGTAAAAAAGTTTAAAGCTTGTTGGTTTTGTAGAATTTCCGGTGTATATACTTGTGTTCCATCATAACTAAGTAGTATTTTATTTGAAAATTCTATCGAAAATTGATGAGCATTTATAATATAATTATCATATTCGTTATATAATTAATCAGAAATAGTTCTTGATTTAGTTGGAGAATATCCATTTTACTAAAAAATCGATGTATTTGTATAGTGTGGAACATAATGTTAGTTTGGACATGACATTGCAGTTGCAGGGGCATAATTGAGATAAAAATTAATTTTGAGCACGAGAAACATGAGATTTTCAACTAAATTTGTTGATTTAACGTGGTGACAAAATAAGATATCTCAATAAATTATAGATTCAACTCGAATATTAATTGAATTAAATGGCAGAAGGTAAAACCCCAATAATATTTTTCATTGAATATAGTAACACTCGTTTACATAGAAAAAACTCATATGAATAAGAAAACAAACATATCGACCTCTATTGAATGACCCTAAAATCTTCTTAATCATAATAAAATAACATCTTAATTTGAAAAATAATATAAATTAAATAAGTAAATACAAATTTTAAAAAATTAAATCAACTAAAATCTTATATTCCTCTTTTCTGTTTTACCACATTTATTGTACGTATATAAAAGTAATATCATTACATGTATTCATCAATACCATTAAATTTATAAATTAATACTCCAGTATAAAATATTATACATTAAAAATATAATTAATAATATTAATAAATGCATATAATAACATCAATTTCATATTATAAATAAATTTTTAGAGGATGACTTTCCCATTAAAACTTGATCCATGTCAACGTATTCTCCATTAAAACTTGATCCATGACAATTGACAAATTCCAACTAGTTTGTGCTTCAACATTTCAAGAAAATTATAGATAGTAATTGAAATCTTGAATTAAAATTCATGGCCCATCTAATCATTTGGCAAAAAAGGGCCACTTGGAGTTAACATCATTAGTGTGGCGAAACCTAATAATGATAAACATAAAAAAAAAAAAAAGTAAACTTCTTCTATATATGATACTTCTCAACAATTTTGAATATTAACTACAAAATTGTATGAATTATTACTTTTCCAATTTTCATTACATTTTGGGAATTTTTATTTGTGTAGTAAACTTTTAATATATAGACATTAAATCTAATATGATCTCATAACTTTTCACTTTTTTAATTTAATTCTATAATAATTAACGATTTAGTTCCATGACTACTTGAATTATTTAGTTTTCCATATCATGACTTGTGGAATTATTTAGTCTCACAATTACTTGATTGCTCGATTTATGCCCCATGACTATTTTTTTTTAAAAATAATCTAGCTACACACAAGTATTTGGATTGCTCAATTTTTGTTCTGTATAGTTTCAAAAATCACCCAAAATAACATAATTTCACTAGTCATGTGCCAGTTTAGACTGGGCTCCCCTGCGAGGCTCATATTTATGACTAAATTTTATACACCTGACAATTAATTAAACATATATAATTATGTAATTTAAAAAAAAAATATTTATCAGGTGAATAATTATAAAAATAAACAAAATATAAATTATAAAAATAATTATATTACTGAAACATTAATTTAAAACGACACTTGACTGCCACACCGGTAAAACGATGTCTTTATAGTTATTTCCGTAATCATAGGATGAAAATTGTGCAACTTAATTAGTTATGACACTTAATTATTCCTAAAATGGTTTTGAGACTAAGCAATTCAAATAATTAGCTTTTTTTTTTATCGGTAATTGTTAGTTGTTAGATGTTAGTAGTTAGAAGTTAATTCACCAAGTCTCTAAACACTCCAAGAATATCCCAAGTTAACCCTATATCTTCCTCCTAAATCGTTCCCAAATAGAATCGAACCCGGGTCACGCACTCAATTGAGGAGTTCGATGGCCAGGTAAGCTAATCTACCTAGTTTTTCTTCGAGTTGAGCATAATTTAAATTTTCTTTTAATAGGATTAACATATCTTGTCTTTTGAATCGAGTGGGGTCATATATTTTTTTACCATCTCAGTCAAACTCAATATAACGATTAAGATAGCTATTGTACTTTATGCAGATAGATCATGTTTAATTTAATTAAGGTGAGTAACAAAAAATTGTTTTGATTGTGAAGTCTGAATAAAACAAAGTGGACTTGTGAACACCCACTACTAAGCATCATCTCTATATTATGAGATACTAAAAAATCTTTCATTTTAATTTCCCTGATCTAAGTTTAAAGTATTATTCAACCATCGTTATGGTACCAGATAATAATTAAGAAATCGCGCAATTAGCATTCAAAGTTATTTTGAAAATAAATACTCTAAGTAATTTTAATAAAATATCGATATCCTCTCAACTGACCTCACACGTAAAACTGTTCATATGCATGAATTTGTTCAACTGTAACCATTTATATATAAAATAAAATCAAATTGTACACCTAATTTTTAAAAAAATAAATAAGTAAACTGCAAACAGAGAACGTAAGATATATACTAATAAGTAACTAGAGTAAGTGTGATATTCAAAATTAAGAAACAAAGACTGTTGACTTCCGAATTTAATTAATTTTAAAAAAGTTAGATTACCAACCATATAAAAAATTGCAAAAATAGAGAAATAATTGTGAAAAAAATAAAAGGTAAAAGATGTGACAAAAGATTAGCATCATGGCCCAGTGGACCGTGGTCCTGACCCGACACAGATCCTGCGGTGGGGAGAGACTCCTATTTTTTCTGATATGTAATTTATACTCAAGACCGAGGGTATGTTAGGTATTCTACACGAGGACGGCAACTCTCATTATTGGTGAAAAACTCTTTTTTCAGAGTTCAAATTCTGAGTCTCTGAATTTTACTTCTGACTCTCATCTCTCTATCTATTCTAAGTGGTAAAATGGGAACTACACTATCATTTATTAAAAAGAAAATTTTTCTATTTAATTGTATTTTCTTATGACTATTTTGAGCTTCAATTTTTATTATTGGGATAAGCTTTTGAATACATTTAAATTAGTTTTTTTTTAATTGAGCACATAAAGTGAATTTATTTACACTCTTAATTATATAGTTTGTTGTTAATGTAGATCTCATCTCAATAAATAATTAAATAAGATAAACTTTTAATAGCATTTGACAAGATAAAATAGTAGTACTACGAGGACTATATTTGAAATAAATATGTGGAAATACAAAATTATAGGGATAAAAAAATTGCGACATCCAAATTTGAGAATAATTGTTTCACAGTTGTCCTTCCAACTCAATCATATAATTTGAATATTTGAGCTTTGCTGACTAGTTTTTATGGAGAATAGTCTTCCCTAATTGTGTTAAAATAAATAGAAATATAAAAACCATGTATAAATATAATATAAATGACAAATCATTATAGTTTGTCGTATATTACTACTCATATTGATTAGTTATGGAATAATTTTATATTGATATATTTTTAAAACATTAATTAGTAGAATTTTTCTTCCCATAGTTTTAGTCTTGTATGCATCTGGTGCACCATGTAACTCAAATTCATTTTTAACAAGTTACACAAAATACTATTTAAAAGCTACACATGTTATTACTGAAAAATGTACTTTTAATGGTGTAACTTTTCAGTAATAATTTGTATAATTTTTCAATAATAAATGGTGTAACTGTTAAAAAATACACTTAAGTTGCACGGTGCATTTGGTGCACAAAAGACTTATTCTTTTTTATAATAGAGTAAGTATGAATTACATACTGTAACAATATGAAAATAGTATTTTAAAATATATCATTTTATAATTGTCACATTTATTATTAAATGCGGTAATCATTATTATACTCTTCAAAAATTTAAATAATAATCTTTAGTATCAAAATGCATATCTAATTAAACAAAATATCATTTGATATAAGGACTTAATGTTCAATAATTTATCACAAACTTTATATTCAACATGAATAGTTGTGTAAGCTACACAAGACATACAATAAGACATTTTCTTTAATAGTTTTTTCTAGCAATTTTAATTAAAAAAATTGAATCAATGTATACATGTGAAGGAAAAAAAAGTAGTACTCCATCCGTCCCGTAAGAATTTGCACCCTACGGGACGGCACATTTTTTAAGAAAAAATAGTTTTATATATAAAGTAGTGGTATATGGGTAAATATGTGTAAAGGTTTGTGAGTGTGCACGTAAATCAATGCTTTCTTTTTTAGTAGTGTGCAAATTTGTGTGGGACGTCCAAATAAGGAAAGTGTGTAAATTCCTGCGGGACAGAGGGAGTAGTATTTAAACTTGGAAAAAAAATTATGCATATTGTGGAGGGCAGAGGTGACTAAAAAAAAAAAAAAGTTAAAAAAAGAAAAAAAAAAACTATCAACTATCTATTGTTTCTTTTCATGGGCGATGGTAATTTTAAAGCAGACAGTTGCTTGACTGAATCAATTCCAAAGATTCTTCACAACACTTCCAAAATACAGACACAAAATTCTGACTCTATTTCCCCTGAAATTACTTGAAAAATATAAAAAGAAAGAAAATAAATAAAAAAAAGCAGACAAAAGAGCAGTGGCAGCCATAGCAATTCCATCCAAACTCAAGCCCTGTTTACATTACCTACCTCTCATTGGTTAATCATAATGGCGCATTTTAGCACACTCCCCCCATCATCTTCTCCTCCTCTGCAGCTGTGACAAAAGAAAAAAAGCAGCACACACACCATCATTCTTACATACTTCCACCCCTGCACTACAAAAGAGAGAGAAAGAAAACAACACCGCACACCACTTCCACACACACTCTCTCTCTCTCTCTCTGTTTTCCCATTGAAAAAACCCTTAAAAGCTCTGATCTTTACTCCTAATCCTTTGAACCTTAAACGAAATCAGCTTCAATCTTGCATTCTTTAGCTGCATTTGAGATGGGGAAAGTTTTTCTTGCCGTTAACTGCGAGCTTAAAGCTTGTGGGATAGTGTAGAATATCCTTACTTCTTCATCTCAACAGGGAAAAGAAGAGTTCTCTTCCTCTTTCTTTTTTGTTCCTTAATGTTTTCTCTCTCTTCAATTTCATTTTCTCTCTCAAGAATGGGCTGCAAGAGCATGATAGCAGGAAATTTGGATCCAGAGAGAACGTTGAGTGGTGGGCTGAGGACAAAACAAGCTGGGCGAGGGTCTTGCAGAGGGAGTTAGGCTATAGGCCCCTTTAATATTTTTGAAGAAAAATTGACTGGAGGGAAAAAGAAGAAGAGCTCTTTCCTTCTCAGAGGAATATTCACAAACACTTTGTCCTCGCACTTCCGAATTGAACCATTTGTTAATCTTTATCTATAGGTACACACAAGAATATTCACAAGTTATTTCTGGTCTCTGTTACTGCTCCCTGCAATGGGGTATTTGTTGAAAGAGGCTTTGAAGACTCTCTGTGGTGTTAACCAGTGGTCTTATGCTGTTTTCTGGAAGATTGGCTGCCAAAATCCCAAGTGAGTTTATTGAAAATCCCATCTCTTTTCCCCCTGTAATTACTTTTCTTCTTTAGTTGATTAAAAGAGAAAAGAAATTGAACCAATTTTCATACTAGGTTTTTCAGTTGGTGAATCCCTTTTGCTGCGTTTCCAAATGGAGGAATTTTTAGTGTGTTTTTCAGTAGATTCTTGATTTGTGCTTTTATCCAGTTGCGTGTCGTGGTTCTCTTCTCTTGGAATTATGTGGTGGTCACTGGTAATGGATTGTGAGCAAGAGAACAAAAAGATGAAAACTGTGATGGATCTTTCATTTTCTCCTGGCAAAACAACACCAAACGCATTATCTCTTCTCTTTGACTAAATCTCAAGCTTTGTTTATTATTTGATCCGTGATTATTTGTTTTTATCTGATTCAACTTAATTGCCTAATTTTTCAGTAGTTGAGATATGATTTTGACGTGTTGCAGATTTACTTGATATGGTTGTCCTTTCTAATTCTTGCTTTGTGATTTCATTTTCTCCAACTTTGGAGTTTTCTGGTTGTCCAGTTTTAATTTGTCCTGGAGAATCTCACTTGAATTGAAAACAATGGATTTGATTGTTTTAATATCTTGAAACTCTTTTTGATGTTAAAAATACTGCAATCAGTTCTGATATGGTTCTTGTTTGCACCTATGTGTACGTTTCCGTCGAATGCAGCAAAGTTTCTTGTGTTTTCATTACCCATTCTCTGAACTATCATTGATCCAGGCAGCATGATTTTAAAGAATGATGGTGGTCAACTTAATTCTGATTTTCAGGCTTTTAATTTGGGAAGATTGTTACTACGAGCCCTCATCATGTTCTGGGCTGTCTGGAAACGAAAATCAGAACGCTGGTTTTCAAGATTTCAATGCTTCTTGGTTATCAGCTGAAGCTTCTAATCTACAGCCCAATTTCCAGGCAGGGGGGAAGGTGCATTTGCTTGTGAACAAGATGATGATGGACAACCACGTAAATATAGTAGGAGAAGGGTAAAAGAAGCTTAGACCTTACTAGTCGTGGTCTGTACTTACGAGTATTTATTTTTAACATTTGCCCGATTTTTCCTCAGGTTAGTGGGAAGAGTTGCGTTTACGGGAAACCATCAGTGGATTCTATCTGAGACTTTTTTTGCAGAAGCTCATCCACCTGAGGTATGATATATAGACTTGTACCTATTGGTTTTGGTCCGAATGAATCTTTTCTTAATTCTTATTGTTTGTTGATCTTGCAGGTTCTAAAAGAGTTGTGCCAACAATTCTCAGCCGGAATGCAGGTAAAGATTTGACATATTTTCGTGAAATTTTTATGGCCAAATATTGGTTTATTTATCTAAAGTTTTTGTATTTTGCTGTTGATCAGACAATTGCGGTTATTCCTGTGCTTCCCCATGGTGTTGTCCAATTTGGTTCTTCATTGACGGTAAGATGAGGACGTGCGTTTGTTGCATTCTGTAATACAATTTTTGGTTTTATGGGATTCTGATATTTGTTGTTTGCTTTGTTAGATAATGGAAAATAGGGGGTTTATTAATAATGTGACATCGTTAATACACCAGCTAGGACATGTATCTGGTGTGTTGGTATCAGCTAATTATGAAGCAAAAGAAGAAGCTCCAAGAATTGGAGTTCCAGTAGGGAACATTCTTCGTGGGGGCTCGTCTCTCGAGTCGAATGCACCTTGCTCGTTCGACAGTTTTAACTACCTAGGAAACCCCTCGTGCCAGAATTCTATGAAAACTTCTTTTTCACTGGCCGGAGAAATCCTAAATGGACTTCAGTCGAATGGTGCTGCATTTCAAGCCTCAAACTCGACCACCATAGAAGCCCAACAGGGAGCTAAAATGGCCCAGTTCATGAATGGAGGGGCAAAAGCTGAAGTTATCCCTGCAAATTCGGAATTATGGAAGAACAATCTTTCTTCGAATATAAGATCCACAGAACAAAGGTTCTTTCCCAATTCTGGCCATCACAATGTCTCCTCTGGGATACTGATGCCTACACTTGGGATGTATAGTGGTGGTGCAAATAATATGAATCCTCCATTATCTGGTATAGTTACAGTTTCGGATGCGAATTGGGTAGCCATTGAAAACATAAATTCCGAGCCCAAGAATGCAAATTTGCTTAAAGTGGAAGCTTCTAACTCTGATTCTTTGATTACTCATAAGTATGGGGGAAGTGCGTGTAAGAAGGAGATGGGAAAGAATGTGGTTCAAGGTCATGACATTCCTCTCTCGCAGTACAGTGAGCATTCAAGTATGGCTGAGCTCGTTCCTGGTTTCGTTCAAGATTACCAAAAACAGAATACCCTTAATCATGAGGAAGCAAGTGCTCGACCTGAGTATGGAGATGATTTGTTCGATGTTTTGGGAGCTGATTTCAAGAACAAATTATTCAGTAGTTGGAGTAGTTTGAGCAATGAAGCAACCCCTGTTTGGGATAGCAACAATGTGACATCTAAAAAGAATCTTGCTTCTTCAGATATGTATTCGACTAGCCAAGGAAACTCGGAAAGTGGAATATTCTCTTCCGACCATCTCTTGGAGGCTATCATCTCCAAGATTCCTTCCTCAACCAAGCCCACCATGGATGACACTGTTTCTTGCAAGACGACGCTGAGTAGCTCTTCCGCACCAAATTCTTCACTTCCATATGGCCGATTTGGGGTCTCTAATTCAGACCACATCAAGGGAGAGTTGTTAGGTGTTCCAAAATATCTGGCCAAGGAAGGAGCCATGAGTTCGTGCTCGTTGAGAACTGGATCTTCAATGGAAGAATCGGGAAGCTATTCACAGGGAAGTTCCATTTATGGATCACAAATAAGTTCATGGATAGAAAAAGATCAAAGGGCAAAAACGGAGATCAGTGTTTCTACTGGACATTCCAAGAAAGCAGATGAAACGGGCAAAACAAACCGCAAGAGGCTTAAACCAGGAGAAAATCCAAGACCTAGACCAAAAGATCGTCAAATGATCCAAGATCGTGTTAAGGAGCTAAGGGAAATTGTGCCCAATGGAGCAAAGGTGTGCCTTTGCATATTTTGGAGTCAATTTTTTCTTGTAACCTATTTTTGGTATTAACACGCCTTTTGTTTTTTGTTGACAGTGTAGCATCGATGCTCTACTGGAACGCACGATCAAGCACATGCTTTTCTTGCAAAGTGTCACAAAGCATGCGGACAAACTAAAGCAAACTGGAGACTCCAAGGTGCTAATTACTATTTCAAACTTTTCTTTTCTCTAATATGTGATACTCAAATGCGAGATACTCAAGTCTTCAAGTTTCAGATTATGAGCAAGGATGGAGGTTTGCTTTTAAAAGATAATTTTGAAGGAGGAGCGACCTGGGCCTATGAGGTAGGCTCACAATCCATGGTCTGTCCTATCATAGTCGAAGATCTAAACCAGCCACGCCAAATGCTCGTCGAGGTAATGCAACCATTCAACTCATTCAACTTTGTGTCCGACACTTTCAATTCCTAATGCGTGTTCTGTGGCTACAGATGCTGTGTGAAGAAAGAGGGTTGTTTCTAGAAATAGCGGACATAATTAGAGGACTGGGGTTAACCATTTTAAAGGGGGTAATGGAGACTCGAGACGACAAGATTTGGGCTCGATTTGCTGTAGAGGTATGACTCGAGACTAAGAGGCAAGCTAACATTGTTTCATGCTAAAGCTGCAGCTAACACTCTCGTGTTTTAACAGGCTAATAGGGACGTCACTAGGATGGAAATCTTCATCTCGTTAGTTCGTCTGTTGGAGCAAAGTTCAAAAAGTGCAATGATACCCAATGGCGGTAGCAGCGACAACGTGATGATGGCTCAACAGTTTCACCCCGTGACTGCTGGATCGCGTAGTTTGCAGTGACGAGCTGGGCCCTGTTTGGAGATGTTAAGAGCGAGCGAAAAGGATGCTCGCCATGACTGACATCTTTCTCAGTAGAGTTGTGATGACACTAGACTACATTACTGTCTTCCAAGAGTTAATACTACTACATCTGTTGGTAATGGTGCTTCTTTACGTCGGAATGGGATGTAGGAAGCGAATTACCCAGTCGTAGAATATGATGATCTTGGTTGGATTAGACGAGGCGATAGCTTCATCGTGCTCGTGTTAGAAATGCCGCGTATTCACTATTGTATTCTTCTGTGGGGGTGGTAGATAAGGGGGGAAAGAGCTTCTGGTTTAAGGTTTTTACAAGATGTAGTAGTACTAGTAGTAATGTATATTAATCATGGTGATGGTGGTGTTGTGGATTCAATCTTCTGTGTTTTATGTTAGAGTCTTGCCTTCTTCTATCTTCAAATTATGCCCATTTTTCTCCTAACCCTTCTCTTGTACTCTTTCCACTTCAAAAGAAAAAAAAAAAAGATGTTTTAGTCTCTCATTTTATTTACAAATTAAATGACAAATTGCACTTTTCCATATAAATTAATTGTATTTTAATGAGAAAGAAAAATATTTATTAAGAAAACAAAAAGAACTAAAAAAGAATTTATATTTCCAAATTACTGTGCATTCACGCCAAAATTACTATTCTTTTCGTCCCAAAAGGCATTGCATACTTTCTAATTTAGTGTGTTTCACAAAGTTTGCATGCGTAAAAGTAGAAATCATTTATTAAACTCTACTCTCACAACACACGTAATATTCATAAAAATGTACTTATTATACCTTTTTCTTAAACCGCGTGTCCAAAAGATACTGCAATGTCTTCTGCAACGGAGGGAGTATTTCTTTTTAAAGATAAAGGTGAAATATATTGAATCGATGCTCAACACCCGAATTATACACCAAAAGATATTACAAGAAAAGACTTACAATCTTGTCGGAATACATTCTAGAAGATTACAATGCCAATTAATAAATTGATACGCAAAGGTTAGGGGTAGTGAGATCAAATCCACTTCCACGAACAGTATTTGATGTCTGATTACGAATTTAAAAATTGTAAATGGAAAGTATGCTTGTATATTTTTCATACAAAATTTTCAAATTCATAAATGGACATCACAACACCCTCCGACATATTGCATTAAACTACATGCAAAAGAATAAGACCATTTATTGTAATTGTTTCAGAAATTATTATATGAAGTATTTTATTTTTATTTTTTAACAGAATACATGAAACGGAGACGTATGTTCTTGTGATATTCTGATACAAAAGTTTATGTTCAACCTGACATTAAAATTAAAATAGTTTGTAAGGTAGCAATTAAAATAGAATAGAGTGGTGTTTTCTATCTGTTGTCGAAGAACTGGAGTAATATATACATTCTTGAAGACAATCAAAGATGTATATATACTGAATGATTCTTCTGTAAAACTTGTTTGTAATATGAAACATATATCATTAGATGTACTTACTGATGCCATAATTTTACACCGTGATTTTAGTTTATAAAGCTAATAGTATCAGTAAATGCATGTAATTGTATCACCGAATACATCTAATAATAATAATTGACTTTGTGATGTATATAAATATATACTCTAGTATTATGTCACATGGAATCTTGGAAAAGGCTGAGTAACTAGTTGAATGAAAAGGAAAACATACAATCTCAAATCTAATTGCAAAAAGTAATTGTTTGTCTTAGTGGATATCCCGGTCAGTGCTTGTGAGGCCAAATCAATTCAAGAAAATCATGTACGAACCACCCAGATGTCACGTTTTTACAGAAGAGAACATGTTTAGTTAACATTTACTACTCATCTATATACATAGATCATACATACTTCAGAATTTGATTTGCATTTTCAGTCTTCAGACGCCTCTTTCTACCCCATAACCCTCCTTTAATTATACCGACCCGACACTGAGTTGAATCAATACAGAGTTGGATTCTGAGTAGCTTGCCAGCCAACTCAACTCACTTGGTTATTTGCCCTTTGGGTGAGAGATGGATTCATGGAACTAAGAATGTCAAATGGTTGGATGAATAAGTCGGTATTTTCGATTTGAGTTATATTTTTCGATTAAAGCTGATACTGATAAGACTCAGGAACTGATGGAGGATCTGCATCAAATGCCCCTCAGGCTTAGTTTAGTAAGGAATTTCTCATATTCCGAGGAATATTACTATTGCATAGATGTTTACTGGAATGAGCCTTTCTATGATATCATTTTCAAGAAAGAATTTACTATTTTTGCCATTATGCAATCTGCATCACAAACTTATGACTAAGCAGGAAATTAGTTTCCCATCTTTTCATCATCAAATATTCTACTTTAATCTGACTATTTACAAGTCAAACTATATTGATTTTCTGGGCTGGTTTTGTTCTTTGCCATCACTTCTTTATTTCAAGATTTTCTACACCTGTTCAGAATCCAGAAAGAATATGAAATGAAGGGAAGAAGACCCAAAGCATGTCAACTTAATGTCTTATCACTTATCAGGTACTTTTAAAGGTGGACAACAATGAGAAATATGATCTGCTGAAGAGCATATGCTGTTGCATGATAACAGTAACTTGTGGTGTAGATAGATTTCAAACACAGACATAATCTATGTGATAAGATGTACAAATAAATGAACGGACGTATCATGCAGCATGGATGAATGAAGCACGGCTGGAACACACATATGATAGGATTACAGCAAATGTTGGAGAATCAGCAGCTATCAATTTTAGCATTTTGATGAGAACTTTAGAAGTAGATATCTTATAAGATAGTAAGAAAAATCTTTTAAAATAGAATGTCTACTGCTAAAAATATTTTGATGAGAACTTTTATAAGTATTTTTATGAGAACTTTAGCAGTAGATCAAAACACAAATCTTTTAAGATAGTTCAAAAAATACTTGAGCACAGCTGAGAAGGAACATATTCAATAACCAGCATCAAATACTTCAACTTTACCATGAAACATTCAGTGCACATATTTCTCAACTTTGCTCAAAAGTAATAGACATTAGGGTGATAAGAAACCTAACAAGGCACTTCTAGTACTCAAGTTAGATATGGTACATAATTGTTTATACGGAAAATCACAGGATACTTCACAAATCGTGAGATAGTGGATAAGTATTATTACCAGAACATGCGAATTGATGCATTACTCCTTTAAGTTATGATGAGGAAAGTCATAAGGGAAGTTTCGTTTTTAGCACAATACGACAACAAAACATGCAATATTCATTGAATACAAAACCAATTTGAAGTACATGCATATGATTAGCAGTTCACATAAACCCACAAACAAGATTTGAGATAATGATCACATAATGGAAATATACCCAATAATATATGCTATTACTAGTAAAAGTTCAAGGACAAGATATAGCTTTACCAGAAGCAAAATGCTGTTAGCAGCAACTCCAAAAGTTCTAGTTCACCTCTGGCCTCTACTTTTCAGCGACAGGCATGTCTTCCAGTCATCTGAACTACTTTAGTCATCTTACAATAGCAACCCCTACTTTTCATTTGACTTCCATAGTACTTGCTTGGTACAAACTCCAAAAAAGGCACCACGAAGATATATTCTTATTCAGAAATGATTCTATTCTTCTGGCAGGCCAACACATATATATAAAGAAGTAAACCTGTAGAAGAAGAGCCTCACTGCAGAGCCTGCTTTGTGGTTCCTTATAGTTCTAAACATAGAACAACAAAATATGGAGCCAGGGAATCCCGAGAAAATTAGCATTTTCGTGAAGGGATGGTTGTGGCTCGAAAAGATTCTAGCAAAATTGCTAGGTAAACTTGATGAAGTTGTTAGGCATACCACAGAGATGGCGAAAGATGATCCAAGAAGACTGATCCATTCCCTGAAAGTTGGATTTTCTGTCACATTAGTATCATTGTTGTACTACTTCGAGGCTCTGTACAGCAGTTTTGGTGTGTCTGCAATGTGGGCTGTGATGACTGTGGTGGTTGTCTTTGAATTCTCTGTTGGTACGTCTCTGTGTTTCTTGATTTTGAGAATGATCCTAAGCCTTAAAAACCTTTTAAAAGCTTACACAACATGAACAAACCCCGATTCATCACAGCAATAGAGCTTAACACTGATTCGGGGGATATTTTCATTTCAAAAACATAATCAGCATGACTTAATACATCTTTGTTCTTTCAGGTGCCACAATTGCAAAAGGCTTAAACAGAGGATTGGCAACCTTAGCAGCTGGTGCTCTTGGTCTAGGAGTTCATCACTTGGCTAATCTAACTGGGAAATCCATTGAACCCTTTCTAATCGGACTATTTGTCTTCATACAAGGTATATCTTCACCAGAGAAAAAATCTTTGTTAAATTCTTGATCCCATCACTGACTGATATAGTATATGGCTTGCAGCTGTTGTGTCAACGTTCATACGTTTCTTTCCCAAAGTGAAGGCTAGATATGATTATGGGATGCTAATATTCATCTTGACATTCTCTCTGGTTTCCATATCTGGTTTTCGAACTGTTGAAATACTTAAGCTGGCTCAAACAAGGGTACTAACCGTACTCATCGGTGCATCCATTTGTGTGATCGTGTGCATTCTCATCTGTCCCGTATGGGCCGGTGAAGATCTTCACAAGTTCCTTGCTAAAAACATGGAAGAACTCGGATGTTTCCTGGAAGGTATATATGTTTACTCTCAATCATTTCACATTCTCGTTGCACAATCCAGCTCCATTTTGTCACTTATAACACAGAACAGATATGATCATAATCAATTTCTGATTATTGAATAACACAATCATTTAACATCAGACGCTGCACAAGTAAAGAACACAAGACCGTCTCCGGTCAGCCTAAACAGAGTTCTCGTTGATTCCAAAAGCAGGGAAGAGACTCTGGTGGGTGAAACAATCTCCCGACACTTATATACACATTATTAAACAGCTAAACTTTGCATATCCTGATCTGTGAATTCCACTCTCACAGGCCAACTTTGCTAGATGCGAACCAGGCCATGGTCAGTTCATGTATCACCATCCATGGGATCAATACCTCAAGATCGGAAACCTCACAAGGCAGTGTGCCTGCAGGGTTGAAACCCTAAATGGCTCCTTGACCTGCAATTTCCAAGTATGTCACAGACACTTTGCATTTTTCTATTCCCATATCCATACCATCCATGAATTTGCCTACATTTCTATCTGATCATGTCATTGCAACTTTGCAACCTTAACTAATATTTCTCGCACATAATCATAAATTTACTCAAAATCTTGGCATCACCTTAAAAAACAAGCAATTGGCCATTAGAGTTTTATGGTGATGTTCTAATTACCATTACAGGCACCACAAGAAATCCAATGGAGAATTCAAGAAGCATTTTCACAGTCAGGAAAAGCACTGAAAGAACTATCTTGGCTTATTAGAGCAATGATTAAGCCATCATCTTCCAATCCACACATCGCGAATCTAAAAATCGCGTCAGAAAACCTAAAATCCTTGCTGGAAACGAATCCGTGGGAAGAATATAACAACATTTTGCAAGTAATACCTATTGCAGCAGTGTTGATTGATACAGTTGACAGCGTAGAACATATTGCTGAGGCAGTTGGGGAGCTCGGCAACATGGCGAATTTCAAGAAGGACGACAGAAATGGAGTCGAAAACGAGAATAACAAGCGAAATCTGGAGGAGATTCCAAGTGTTCGTATCAAAATTGATGGAGACGAATAGGTGTTAGGGTTTTGTTTAAAAACAATCATAAAGCACAGAAGCAGTTTTTAACCAAAATTCCACATCCATCTCACTTTGATAGCTAATAAACTGACTCGCACTTTATCAAATTCAACCGTTCACCAAATTGTGAAATGAACACTTTATTATTTTAATAATATAATTTAGATTTTTTTTTTTAAATATTAAGCTCAATTTAGGCAAATTTATTGTTTTAGAGATATGTTCAGTTGAATTTGTCAAAATAGGGGGAAAACGCAATATAAAACCTGCCTATCATTGATTTGTAAGTAGTTGTCGAGAATGGATCACTCAACTGGCTAATAAAACCAGCAAATGATGCTGGGGAATAAAACATTGACGTATTATTAATATATTTTCTTTATTCTTCAAATTTTGATCAAGTCATAATTTTTCTACCTACCGTGATAATTAGTTAAAAAGAAGAAATACTTATCCATACGTCTTGATCCCTCCTGGTTGTCGTGTGGCGCAATGACAGTAAAGGCCTGGGAGGCGGCTGAAAACCCCTCCTCCTGGACTGATCCAAAAAAATCATGGCTCCTAACTCCTCCAGTGGCCCAAATCATTTACAACCTATATTCTGAAATGACCCAAATAGTTATCTGCAAGTATCCTCCTGTGGCCCGAATTTACAATACTTCAAGTAATCATCCTTCAAATTCCTCCGATAACAGTTGTTTAACTTTTTTTTTAATTGATTGGAGGTTCGATCCTGCCCTTCCTCTAGCGCCAAATTGTTGATGTAATTTTCATAAACGCGATTATGTGGCTATAATAATATCGATTACACTAACAATAAGCTGAAATAGATGATTATACGAGGTTTATAAGTAAGTAGATATGTTCTTTATATAAGCACATCGTTCGAACAGAAATTCGTTAGGATAAAAATTTCATCCCCTTTTATTCGAATGAATTCGGTTACATTATATAGAATAGGAATGACAATGTGGCAGAGCAGGGCGGGTATCTAAAGACCCATGCCTGCCCCGCCCTGCCCCATGCCCCACTGCGGGGCAGAACATTACGCCCCATGCCTGCCCCGCGCGGGGCAGATCCGCTCCGTCCTGCCCCATGTTGTATATAATTATATACTAAAAATAATATAATACTCCCTCAAATCCCAGACCAATTTGCACACTTTCCACTTTGGATTGTCCCAAACCAATTTGCACACTACTTAAAAGGAAAATATTGATTTGCGTGCACACTCACAAAACTTTCCACACATTTACCCATACACTACTACTTTATTTAAAAAATACATTTTCCTTAAACCGTGTGTCATCCCAGGGGTGCAAATACCCCTAGGACGGAGGGAGTATATATTTTAGATAAATAAAAATTATTTAAACATAAATATAATGCAACAAATTTATCAAAATATATTCAACAAAAATAATTTTAAATTTATTTTAGATTAGAGTTACAATAAATAATATAATTTTAAATTTATTTGATATATTATAAATGTAGGATATTAGTTTTATTTTATATATTATAAAATATTATATATTGAATGTATTTTATATAGTATAAAATATTATATATTTATTTAATATATACTACGGGGCAGGGCTGCAGGGCAGGGCAGTAAAAATGCAAACACATGCCTGCCCTGCCCCATGCGCAGGGCGGGGCGGGACTGCCCCATTCTCAGGATGGTATGGGGCGGGACGGGTCTGCCCCAAACGGAGCAGGTCAGGGCGGGGCGGCTATGGGGAGGGTCATTTTGTCATCCCTAATATAGGAAATACAAGCTGCTTAGATCGTCACCAGCTTGCTTCATCATAAGCTGCTGGTCAGCAGCATGCTTCACTATAAGCTGCTGACTCGTCACTAGCTTACTTCATTAGTAACAATTGACTAGTCAGAGCTTTCTTCAATCTGGTTCTTTCTTCATGTTCGATCAATTTTCTTGGACATGTCAATCCGGACTTGATTAATTACTTCCTTAAGCACGTACGTCGATTATTTCATTAACAGAACCATTTTTCTCTTTGAATTTGTGTTGTTTAAATTTTAGGCAAAATATTGTATAAACAAATCCTAGGGAATGTGCCATCAATTGAATTGGTTTAAAATTTGGTAGATTATTAATTTTTTTAATTAACTGTGGTAGATATAAAATGGTGTTATTGTGAAAATTTTATATTTAAAATCATTATATTTTACTAAATATATGCTAAAAATATCAAACTCATGCATTACAGTTTAACATGTATAAGTCTCTTGTGCATCAAGTGCATCATACAATTCAAGTTAATTTTAAAGAGTTACATAAAATATTATTAAAAAGTTTATCATGTATAAGTCTCTTGTGCATCAAGTGCACCGTACAACTCAAGTTAATTTTAAAAAGTTACACAAAATATTATTAAAAAGTCATATATGTTATTACTAAAAAGTGCATTTTAAAAATACACTTTTTAGTAATAATATTTTTTACTTTTCAGTAATAAATGATACAATTTTTTAAAAATACACTTGAGTTGCACAGTACAATCTAGTGCATACAAGACTAAGCTATCTATAAATTTGTCTGCTTTTACATAGGGGTGGCAAAATACCTCAATCAAATGGACCGGCCTAGTTGACCCATCTTTTAGGTCAGATTGGGCCTAAAAATTACAGGTTCGGTCCAATAGGCCCATCGGAATGAACGGGACTGGACCGGGCTTGACTTAAAATTTTAGGCAGCCATTTTTTTTTTATAAACTACAATAACATATCTATACATATTATCCTGACTTTTTAATCAACTAAAGTTTAATTCACGATATTGTTTATTTTGAGATTTTTAATATTGCAAATTACACTTATGATCATGAATTATTATTTGATTTGGATTATCATTTTACTTTTTTAAATTTAAAAGGATAATGAATAAATTTACCTAAATGAATTATTATTTGAATTATTAAATGAAACAATATACCTAAATTTAAAAGGATAATGAATAAATTAAGAAACATATATTTATTCTCATAAAAATATATTTTGCACATATAGTAACACAAACTGGGAGACAAATGTGTGTTACTATTAGAGCAAATATGTGATACTATCTTATAAAATGTTGTTCTTTTTACATATATTCATTTATTTTTATAGAATAAATAATTTTTCACATAATGCAAGATCAAAATGTGTGTTACTATAAGAACAAATATTGATTATTCATAATATTTATTTATTTTTATAGAAATAATTATTTTTTCATATAATAACGTATATATTACATGAAACAATATACCTAAATTTAAAGGGATGATGAATAAATTAAGAAACACATACTATTTTCATAAAAATATATTTTGCTCATATAGTAACACAAACTGAGAGACAAATGTGTGTTACTATTAGAGCAAATGTGTATTACTGTAAGACTAAATATGTGTTTATATATATATAAATATTTATTTATAACATAATATTAAATGGATAATTTTTAATCAACATAATAATTTTAAAAAAATAAAAAACTAAAATAAAATTAAAAAAAAAAAAGTAATTACCGCGTGGGGTAGGAGGGAATATGCATGCATGGGAGGTTTTGGGGGTTGAGGGATTAGTACATGTTTTCAACTTCTACAAAAAGGGTAGAAGCACTCTTTTTTTTTTGGAAAAAAGTAGTCTCTCACCAACTTTAAAAAAACACACTTCTACACTTTTTGTAGATGTTGAAAACATGCCCTCAATATACATGCATGGGAGATTACTAGAAAAAAGAATCAATCTCCAAATTTTAGGAAATTAGCATGTGGTTAGTCCACGCGCGAATGCGTACGAGTGGGCTTAAAATATTTTCTTTTTTATATATTTGGGAAAATTGCAGGCCGGTATGCCTTATGTATACATAACTCTATAGAGATATAAGAATATTTAGGTATTTATTGTAGGTACAAATTCCTTAATTAAAGGACATGCAGTTCTTATTTTTTACGAAATTGCCACTAAACTTTAATTTGAAATGACACACGTTCTCACCTCTTTTATCTCTCCCACACATTTTCTCTCTCCCATACATATTATCTCTCTTCTCCTCTCTCTCTCTTTCCACACATTTTTCTCTCTCTACGGCGGTGAAGGGAAACAGATGAAATGGGATGGTGAGCAGCCGATCGGACAACGACAACAGAAGTGGGCGGGTTTTTAGATGGATTTTCGACGGCGATAGGAAATAATATTTTCAGGTGGGTTTTTAGGGAGGCGAAGAAATAGGAAAGAGAGAAAAGAAGCCGATAGGTGCTAATCGGCGGTGGAGAGACGAAGGGAGTTTGTAGATCTGAAATCCGCCAACGCAGCCGGGGTCTCACACCGCTGAATACCCGCGCAGCGCATCCACGCGCCGCCGAAGGTATGTCCATCGTATTTTTGCACCGTCATTAGTTTCCGGTGAAAAGTTTTGATTTTCGACGTTATTATTCTTGGAGCTCCGTCGAATGGGAGTCGGATTTGGTGAAGGTGGTCGGAGACGATGGGTCATCGGCTTCCATGGCGGCGGTGGAGGTGACGAATGATTTCAGCGACTGCGGGTGTGGATTGAGTGTTTGCCCCCAAATCATCTTCCCATCAGTCGTATATGCGGCGGCATTGGAAAGCCCCAAACCGTCTTTCATCCCCTCCGTCGCGCCTCCCCTCACGCCACAGTCACCGACAGATAACAATCACAAAGTACAATCACAAAGGGATTAGTACAATAAAAATCAGTATAGTACAATCACAAAGGGATTAGTACAATAAAAATCAGTATAGTACAGCTGCCAATTCAATGGTACATACAAATGTACAATAGTACAATTTACTTGAAAATAGACTAGCCGGAAAATAGTTAAAATATAACTGTAAAATATGGTGAACTTGTAAAAGCAGTGATGGAATTATTAGTGGAATTATTGATGGAATTATTGATGGAATCAATTATTCAATGGTACACACGAATGCACAGTGATACAATCCATGATGAACAGTATTATGTCAAATCACCGTTAATTGGTCTGACAACTTGAAACAGTTCGTTTTGCACCTAACGTAAATGTTTTCAGTTTCTAATACTCATATGTGGTTTCTATCCATAGAAGGCACCACATTGTTGTTGCCCCTATATATTTCTACGATAGAAATTTCTATCCAAGTGATGCTCATGAATTATTGTTTGAATTTAATTTTAGTTTTAATTTGTGAATTTTTAAATTAATATTGAATATAAATGATTTATTTTATAAATTTAATTATTAAAAAAAAAGTAAAAGATGTGACAAAAGATTAGCGTCATGGCTAATGTTCTAAAAGTAACTAGTCGGTCGGACCACTAGGGTCTAGCGACTAGTCGGGAACTAATCGGAAACACCTCATCGGTAATAAAAGAAATAATTTAATAAATTAGTAATATATTATGTATAAATTAATGTACTTTAATTGTCTATTTTGTAAGATTTCATGCAATTATTTATACAAAATTAAATTTATTGAGCTTAATTATGAAATTATTATTTGTATTGATATTTTATTAAAAAAATTAATTTGGGCTCATGAATTAAATTGATTAATTATTTGGGCTCAATTATAATTTTGTTACTCATTGAATTAATCAGAAGCAAAATTTTGGAGGCTCAAAATCAAATTATTTTTAATTTAATGGTAATTGTATATCTTTGACTTGTTCAAAATAGAAAAGAATTTTAAAAAAAATTAAAAAAAAATTAGCGCCTGGACCCGACTAGTCGACGACTTGGCGTCTAGACGCCGACTAAAGGCCTAGACATTTTTTTGGCTGATTTGAGATATAACGCGTCGGCCAAGGGCCGACTAGCGACTAGTCAGCCGACTTGGCCGACTTTTAGAACACTGGTCATGGCCCAGTGGACCGTGGTCCTGACTCGACATAGATCCTGCGGTGGAGAGAGACTCCTGTTTTTTCTTATATGTAATTTAGGCTCAAGACCGAGGGTATTTTAGATATTCACCATGAGGACGACAACTTTCACTATTGGGAAAAAATCCTTTTTTCAGGGTACAAATTCTGAGTCTCTGAATACTTCTGACTCTCATCTCTCTATCTATTCTAAGTGGCAAAATGGGAACTACACTATCATTTATTAAAAAGAAAAATAATCTATTAAATTGTATGATCTTATGACTATTTTGAGCTTCAATTTTTATTATTGGGATAACCTTTTGAATACATTTAAATTAGTTTTTTTCTTTTTTTTTTTTTTGTGAATTGAGCCCATAAAGTGACTCAATTTATTTACACTCTTAACTATATAGTTTGTTCTTAATGTAGATCTCATTTCAATAAATAATTAAATAAGATTAACTTTTATAGCATTTGACAAGATAAAATAGTACTACTACGAGGACTATATTTGAAACAAATATGTGGAAATACAAAACTATAGGGATAAATAATTGGGACATCCAAATTTGAGAATAATTGTTTCACAGTTGTCCTTCCAACTCACTCATATAATTTGAATATTTGAGCTTTGCTGACTAGTTTTGATGGAGAATAGTCTTCCTACTTGCGTTTAAATAAATAAAAATACAAAAATCATGTGTAAATATAATATAAATGATAAATCATTATATATATTTTGTGTGTCGTACATTACTAATATTAAAACACTATTTTTAAATTAGTTGAAAATTTTCATATAATAGAATAAATACAAATTAAATAATATAGTTTTTTTTTTTTACATTATACCAATTTAAAAATAGTACTTTAAAATATATCATTTTATAATTGTATCATTCATTATTAAATGCGGTAGTCATTATTATACTCTTCAGAAATTTAAATGATAATCTTTAGTATCAAATGTATATCTTTGAATAAAATTAAACAAAATATCATTGATATCAGGATTTATTATTCAATAATTTATCACAAAGTTTCTATTCTTCAAGACATACGATAATACATTTTCTTAAATAGTTTTTTCTAGCAATTTTCTTAAAAAAAATAAAAAATTGAATCGATGTATACACTATACATTTGAAGGAAAAGAAAGTAGGGTTTTTCTATGGCTCTTCCTGACGTCAGTAAACCCCCTAAATACCGTTAGATTCATGATCTAACGTACAATATTATTTTGAAGTGATTGCACTTTGCACTAGGGCGGTTGCACTATGCATAAGGCGATCGCACTGTTAAAAAATTAATTAATATTATTAAATAAAATTAAAATTACCAAATTATCCTTTTAATTAAAATATTATTATATCTTAATACTCCCTCCGTCCACGAAATTTATGCTCACATTTTTGCACGTGGTTTAATGCAATATGTCGGAAGGTATTATGAGATATTGTGAGGTCCGTTTGGAGTAAAGAAAGTATTTATGGAAAGTACATATGATATATTTTTCATAAATATTCTTTTTATTCAAAACGGACCTCACAATATCCCGTAATACCCTCCGACATATTGCATTAA